>CABFOW010007024.1:0-27115 GCA_902141385.1 Timema californicum | reverse complement strand
TAGTACGTATCTTGGCAGTTTTATTAGTGATATTAGGTTAGGTGGGGAGTAATTGTGCAATACAAGGCATTGTATTGTTACACATTTTGTTTAAATGTCTCTAAGACGATATTTAGGTATGCTTACATACTCGTCTCCTTATATTAAAGATTTTTCTGGGGAAACTAAGCACTTGAGAACTTTAAAAATATATATAGTTTGGCATTGGGATCATTGTTTTGGGATAGCTAGAAGTTTACAGTTTTTGCAAACTACACTTTTAGCTATCCCAAAATTACCCTCATGAATGGATAATCATTAACATTTATTTTCGCATTGACTGTGGAACAATGATACATTCTCCTTTAAAAATTATTCCATCTGTTTCATAGATTTCATCAAAGTATTTGTGATAAAGTCGAACCTCAACAGGACATAACTCTTTGTTTTAAGGATATCTTATTTAACAAAAATTAGATAAAATTTTCAAGACAGGGTCTTTATTTGTTTCATCTTGAAAGGTTTCCATTCTTTCAGGAGACTATGACAGGTTTGAGATTAACAGATTGACCTGTACACAAACATTCTCATTCAAATAAGGAACTGTATCCACTAGTGGAGCTCGGGATAACGTATCCGAAATAAACATTCGCTTTCCTGGTTGGTAAATTACTTCTAAGTCATTAGGTTGTATTCTCAACATAAGTCTTTGAAGTCGAGGGTGGGCTTTATAGAGAGATTTAGTGAAAAGAGGAACCAACTGCTTATGGTCAGTGTGTACAACTACTTTGTGACCATAAATATATTTGAGTAATTTTACACATCCAAAAACAATAGCAAGGAGCTCCCGTTCAGTTTGTGTATAGTTGCTTTGGCTTTCTGTAAGTGAAGCGGAAGCATATGCAATTGGATTACTTTGAAGAATAACAGCTCCTACTGCACTTTGTGATGAATCACAGGACAAAATTAATTATTTGGATGGATCAAAATAAGTCAAAAACAGATGAATTTGAAATTATTGTTTTAAACTTATTGAATTCATCATGACAATGATCCCAATGCTAAACTTTTTTTTTTAAAAAGTTCTCAAGTACTTAGCTTCCTCAGAAAAATCTTTAATATAAGGAGACAAGTATGTAAGCATACGTAAATATCGTCTTAAGTCTTGAGTATTGTTGGGTCTAGGCATATTAACAATAGCGACTACTTTGGCTGGATCCAGTAACATCCCTTTTCCAGTGAATAAGTGACCTTTTCTTGACAAATTTGTGATTTGCTTGAATTAAACTTCAAATTTACATATCTAGCTTTTTCACCAACCTGTTTTAAGATAGAATTTGCGTATAACCCGAACGGGTAGTAAGACGCGGTGCTAATAATAATAATAATGAGATAGAATTTTGTTGTTCTTGGCTAGATGCATAAATTATCAAATCATCAAAATAAATAATTAAATTAGGAATTCCTTCAAAAAGTTCAATCATTGTTGAGTGAAAAATCTCAGGTGCTAAGCTTATTCCAAATGGTAAACGTAAAATCCTATAGCGACCAAATGGTGTGATAAATGTACACAGTTATGAGAATTCCTCGACAAGAGAGATGGTCCAAAATCTAGTATTGGCATCTAATGTTGAAAAATTTAGCATCCTTTAATTGTGCTTTGACAGTATCAAGTGTAGGATGAGGATAATATGACCTAAGAATAGCTGGATCTAAACAAATCCTAGGGTTACTATTCTGTTTTCTAGTCAGAACAATACTATTCACCCATGGTGTTGGTTCACTCACGTTGGATATAACACCTAACTGTTCCATGCATTTGAGTTCACTCTCTAGCTCAGTAAATAATTTAAATGGAATCCTGACAGGCTCTACAACTGGACTTATTGATTTATTTATAGATAAATGGCAATACCTGTTTACATTTCTGAGACCCTCAAAAATATCTTTAAATTTATTTACAAATACCTGGGACTTTGCTCTTAGATTAATATTATTTGGTAATGACTGATTAGGCTCTGTTTGACTCTCAGATATGATTGCAAAAGTAACATTATTAATTCTCTTAACTAATTTAAGTTCCACACAAGTTTTAAAACCTAGAATTGTATTACAATCCATCCCAATAATATGGAATTTTATAATAATTTCCTTGTCTTTGATTTGACAATTTAAATCAACTTCACCTCTTACATGAAGTAATTCTTTACTAAATGTCAGGACACGAGTAAACATAGTGATAATTTTATTTTTTTATAAATCTAGACTTCTGTAAGTGTTTAAACCCATTACATTAGTCTGAGCTCCTGTTTCCAGAATACAACAAAGACTTCTTTATATTATATTATATAAGACCTCTATTATAATAGGTATGTCCCATGTTAGTGAATTTATATTTGTAATGTTTTCCCGAATATATAATGAACATAGAAATAAGTCATTGGACTGAAGCGATGTGCTTTTAACTGAAGACTTATTTTTAAAGAATAACTTTGCATAATAACCAATTTTATTACAAAAATGACACTTTACCCTTGCCGCTGGACATTTGTAGTGGTGTTCTTGGCTACATTGAGTGCATTTAGACCGTCTTAGACTTGACGACCGTTGTCTTGAAGAAATTCCTCTGAGGCTTAGAATTCTACCTTGAAATTGACCCGGTGACCTCTTCAGTTGAACCTTTTTCATTGTTCCCACAAAATCTTGATTTGCTGATGAATTTCTTGAAGTAAGATAGGACGTCTGAAGTTTGGACATTTTCATTGTTTTGGCAAGTGTGACTGCTTTATATAAAGTGATTTGACCCTCATTGGTTAAGCGTTGTTTTATGTCATTGTAAGAGTAGCTGAGACCATAAGTGATAATATCTTTCATTAAACTTTCTCATAAATCACCAAATTCACACGAAAGACTGAGATTTGTTAAAGATGTGACAAAGTCTTCTAATGTTTCATTTTATTTCTGACGACAAGTGAAGAATTTGTGGCGTTCGAATGAAATATTAGCCTTTGGTGTAAAATATTCATTAAACTTTTGAACTAATTCATTTTAGAGTTTTAAATTATTTAACAACGAACGCATACTGACTATTTATGTAGTAACTGACATGATTAATTCTTTTCCATTTTTGACTTCTTAACTTCTGACACCATATTATATGGTTTATTAGATAAATACAAAACAACAGTTCAGTATCAATAAATATGTAATCTAAGTTCAGTGTAACCAACTGTGACATAATAATTATCTTACTGTATATAATTCGAAATAACTAGAATATTCTTTCTTTTTGTTGCACCATGCTTGAATCATATTTCCATCAGGTTCCAGAAAGGAAGGAGAGAGATAGAAAGTATTCTCAAAGTTTTGTTTTCCTAGGTGTGTAAGATGCCTTAATACATGTGGATACATTGAGTTTAATATTCTGAAATCATTCATTTGAAATATATTAAGCGTGGTAACTTTTTATTTGAATGATTAAGAAATGAAAAATCTCAATACAAAACTTATGTAAAACTTCAAAGGCCCAGTCTTTTAGGCACAATCATCATAAATCATTTATTTTATGCCTGTGGTTGGGTCAGTTTTGTAAAATGCATCCATCATATTTCGTTCCACCATTCTGCTTCTCTCTCTTGCACACTTTGTTTCATCTGTCCCTCCCACCTCTTTCTTGGTCTCCCTTGCGGTCTTTTTTCTACATACTTCATACCATCAAAGTCTTGCTTCCTCTACTATCTCATGTAATCCCTCCACCCCAACTCTTGCCTGGACAACTTCATTCCTAATCCTGTTCCTCATTGTGACATCTAACATACTCCTCACAAACTTTATTCCCTTGGCCACCACCTTCCATCTCTTTTACACTAAATGTCAATGTTTCTGCTGCATATGTGACTGGGTACAAAATACACCCTTTACAGCAGTTTCTTACACTTAAAGGGTACTTCTCTTCATCATATATCTTCCCTACTCCCACCCTTCACCTCAATTACGCTTCCAAGATATTTGACAATTTGTACCTTTCTCGGCTCTACTCCATCTTCATTTACAGCTTTATTAGGCCTTATCCTTGTACCATTTCCCCCACTTGACACTTCATCACGTGAAATTGCATTCCACATTATTTCTCTTCCTTTTCCTTCTTCCCCATACCATAAAGTCATCAGCAAACATCAAAGCTTTCATTTTTTCCTCACAGAGTTTTTTTACCACTTTATTCAAGATCATTACCATTACAAAGAGTAATGGTGAGAGAGCAAACAATGCTCTGCTTCACTCAATTTTTAAAAAAATATTTAAACCACTCTGTCCACCCATTCTCCATCTTAACAAAACTCATTTTATCCATTATGAGATGTTGTCTGGTATCAAAATATTTGTAAATGTGTATTAGGGTTTTATTTTCAATTGTGCCATTTTTAAACAACTGTATATCTATGGCAATTTAATGTAATAGGGAAGTTGGACTAGATCTTGATAGGAACAAATAAACAAACTTTTCTATAAATTTCTTTACACTTCCATCATCTATGTGAAACTGACAGTGATTAGAAGATGGGATTGTGAAGAATGGACGGAAAGAAAGATTGATTTATAAAAATTTGTTTCTATCAAAGTCTAACCCAGACATATTTTCAGGTTGGCTTCCCTACCTATCATTTGTTACATTATATAATAGAGATATATGTAGTTAAATTTGTAAAGGTTTTATATAGAATATTAATTTAGATGGATTCTGTTGGAAAGAAACTTTTAATAAATACAAACTTTTTTATTATCAGGTATTGATATTATGTATCAAAAGTAACAGATGCAGATCACATGACTTGACACATGAATATATAAAAGTTATTTTAGTAACTTTTGTCTGTCAGAAAGTATCTCTCTGTTTGAATCTGATTATACCTACAGAAGGCCAGAAGGAGATTGAAGCATTTTACTAAACTGACCTGACCACAGGTTGGAAACAGTTGATGGTGATGCTTATTAGAAAGAACTTTCACACAAAACATAATATCATGAATAGATACTTACCATATTGAGTGAATAAAGAACGAGCACGTTTTCAGTTACTACTATATTTCATGCTCAATTGGGGTATTTTTAACAGAAATTAAATCACAATATTACAAATGGCTACTCAAATGAGGTAGTAGTTATATTCTCAGTTATTTAAAATGATTAATAACTATTTATGTACACTAATTATAATCTTATTATATTTTATATTTTCTTTAAAGAACAAATTTAAAAGAAATTGTACCCAAATCCCACACAGTTATATATTTATGTAAATTATAAGATTTATAAAGCTAAATTTCACAGCATTTTATTTGTACTCAATAAAATAATAACATGTAAGCACTTTAATTCAAAATAATTTTTCACGTGGACGAAAGTACAGTAAAAGAATGAGAGGTTGGTTTGGACCAACGATAAAATTAAGAATGGAAAGGAACTTGAAATGGTGGAAAATTTCTGGAAGTAAGATTACTGCAAATGGTAGGATCCGTGAGGTAATAGGACAAAGGATATGGAAGAGTGGACAATTCTACCATGTAGTTAAGGATATAGGCATATTATCATCCAATATTGACATATGGCTCTGAAACCTGGACATGGGCAAAGAGAGATTTAGATTGCAAGCAGCAGAGATGAGGATCCTAAGACGTATTGAGAATATAACAAGAAGAGACAGGATAAGAAATGAAATAATTAGGCATGGTTTAAAAGTAATATCATTAGAAGACACTGAAAAGGGAAAAGGTAGCTCTGGTTAGGTCATGTGATGAGAATGGAAAAGGACAGAATGCCTAAGCCTTACAGAACAAAGAGATGGGTAGAAGACCACGAACAAGATGGCTGGACCAAGCGCAGAAGGACATGGACGCTAAAGGAGCGGACTGGATACACGTGTGGCTGAGGGAGAAGTTTGGAAAGATTGACATGAATGGAAGAGGATGTGCCACATGACCCAAGGAGGTGGAAGCGTCGAATGATGATGATGCACTCCAGATGGTCCGGTAGGTTTATGCATAAATCTACACAACAGACATTTTCATGAATTTTGTTTTAAAACCGTATTAAATTAAACATTGAAAGTAGAATAGAAGGGCAAGGCTTACACACTTACAATAAAACTGTTGGCCTCAAAGTTCTCTTAAAACACAATGAAACACAGACTGGATTATGGCAGCCTAGCTAGAGGTTAATCATGGTCACAGGCGACAACAGAAGTTAAGTGACCATGATAAAACTTTAGCCATGCTGTCATAGTCCAGTCTATGATGTACTTTCTTCTGCTGGATAAGGGGTCTGATGTACACCGAAAATTACATAATTATGTGATAGTTGTTGTAAACTTTCGAGGTCTGGTAAGTGTGTAGGCCTTGCCCTTCTATCCTCCTTTCAATATTTAATTTAATAATTACAAAATTATTTCAAAACAAATCTTCTTGTTTGTTAAAGATAGACTTATTTTATGTTATTTCAAATATATATATATTTAAAAAAATCTGAGTCGTTTTTTATTTTCAAAACCTAAAATAATATTAATTTAAACTCTTTAATATATAATCAACTTTTATTTACTTACCTAAGTTTCATATTCAGTACACACACATAAATAAAACATATTAAGTGATTGCAATTGTTAATTGTTGTTATTGTTTACTCAATAAAGTAGCAGGCAGGCTTAACTCTTTCTACTAAACTACAATGTAACCTTTTAGATAGCCCCATACATGTAATAAATCCAGTGGCATACTCTGGGTATGCTAGTCCTGCGCCGCATACCCATGTTTATATGGACTAGTTTCTAAAGTCAATGTTGTTAGTGCAAAATGTGTAAATAGTAATGTTTAAATTGTGAATAAATATACATGTATAATGTATCTATATATTATTAATTTGTAAACTAATATTTATTCATAATTCAAGACTATTGTGTTTTAAGTAATTATTACTTCAAAAGGGTCTTCTCTAGCTTATGAAGCTCAGGACCTGCTGCTTGAAAACAGAGGGCAAAGCTAGAGAAGTTCTAATGACCTAGACCAATATCTATGGGGGGGACGGCCCTCATCACTATCACAATGATTTTATTTACCAAGCTAGTTTAATTCAAATAAATAAAATAAATGCAAATAATATTTGATTATGTTCATGCATTTTAGGCACATGTATCATCATGTATTTGGCAAGCATCTTTACCACCATTTTAGATTATACACAGGTGCAGTGGGAAGTGAGGGGCTAATTTAACTGTAGTAGTTAGACTGTTTTTATTTTTAGTGTGAAGTATTTATTGAGTTTTAACCTTGTTCTTTTGGTTGTTACTTATAAGTTTATAATTTTTTGCAGCATACATTATCTAATTATTAGTCATTGTGATTTTATATAATTATACATCAAGGAATTCCAAAATTGTGTAAATAGTAATGTTTAAATTGTGAATAAATATACATGTATAATGTATCTATATATTATTAATTTGTAAACTAATATTTATTCATAATTCAAGACTATTGTGTTTTAAGTAATTATTACTTCAAAAGGGTCTTCTCTAGCTTATGAAGCTCAGGACCTGCTGCTTGAAAACAGAGGGCAAAGCTAGAGAAGTTCTAATGACCTAGACCAATATCTATGGGGGGGACGGCCCTCATCACTATCACAATGATTTTATTTACCAAGCTAGTTTAATTCAAATAAATAAAATAAATGCAAATAATATTTGATTATGTTCATGCATTTTAGGCACATGTATCATCATGTATTTGGCAAGCATCTTTACCACCATTTTAGATTATACACAGGTGCAGTGGGAAGTGAGGGGCTAATTTAACTGTAGTAGTTAGACTGTTTTTATTTTTAGTGTGAAGTATTTATTGAGTTTTAACCTTGTTCTTTTGGTTGTTACTTATAAGTTTATAATTTTTTGCAGCATACATTATCTAATTATTAGTCATTGTGATTTTATATAATTATACATCAAGGAATTCCAAAAGTTAGGAGTGTAATTTCACAGTTTCAAAATGATTGACCAGAAAAAGGTAAAATAAAATTTATTTTTAGATTTAAAGGTCTTAGCAATAAGCCAATGACGTAGCGAGAGAAATAAGCCCAATAGGGAAAAAAATCTCCCCTTTGTTACTGTTATCACAGTTTAAAGATATAAATAGCTTCTGGAGCATAATGATGATTTAATATATAGTTTTAGGCTCATAATTATTATTGCAACGTGAGTTTGATAATCCACCTTATTCCTTCCACCAAGTTCTGATGGACGCTTGATCTATGTAGTACCTCATTTTTCTCTTTATAAATATATTTTTTTACTTTGTGTATTGTTACCTGTGAGTCCGACACCTTAGCTCAGTCGGCAGTTTGCCTGCCCACTGAGCTAAGGGTTCCAGGTTTGATTTCCGGCATGACCTAAAAATAGTATTGGTAAAATTTGGATTTCCCTTCTTATGGTGATGTTTGTTCTAGATTTAAGTCAAGTCATGTGCTGATATAATCACTTAGCCCAGAAAGCGCATGCTTAATACCTCAAATAAATGAAAAATGAAAATGATACCTTTGTCTACTTTTAATTACACTCAACCAATTTAATGGTGCCTATGTCGCTATTATACAGCCAGGATTGTGCTCATAACTCTTAGCCTTGACATTTTGACTTGAATCTTAGATTATTTAGGTATTGCGATGAACTGCAGGGTGCTGTGTTTTGATATGTCATTACAATTTGAGTGGATGGTAATCATCAGTATTTTCACGTTTTGGTGTGTTTTGAGCATAGTTCTGATGTACTTTTATGAAGTCAGAATATGTAATAGGCTGTAATGGTGGATATTGAAACAAAGATATAAATAAGTCAAAAAAGAGAGATGACGAGAGTTGGAAGATGCGAAGTTTCCCAAGATAGAATGAGAGTAAGAAAAAAACTTAAATGTTTGAGCTCCATTGTTCTAAATTAGAGGTACTCATGTTTAAATATTTCCAGGGGAAGCATCTCTTGACGTCCTCCCTGCAGCTTTCAGAGTACAGCATATCTATTAATTTTCTCAGAATGCACCACTGAATCAATCAAGATATTCTTTCACTGTTTTTAAACTATCATCTTAATCTCTACATGGCTTTATCTGAATTATCAAATTATACATGTTGCAAGACAATAATTTTAACAATGTAAGAGGTTATAAGCTAAAAAAATGTAATCTTCAAGGCACAAAGAGGGCAGATGTGATGCAAATTACACTTGAACATGAACTCAATTAATTTAAATATTATTTTATATTTAAAATATTTACTTTTAAAAAAAGTTCAATAAACAAAATTAAAAATACAATAATTAAAATCTACTATTTTTGATAGTTTATATACAGTAGATTCCTGATAGTTACCTCACTGGTCTAAGAGAAATGGTTTGAGAAGAGTAACATTTTGTATGCAATCGCTTTATAATAAGGATGTTAAACTCGATTCCTTATACTTATACCTTATACTTATTGAAAGAATCAAGAATAAATCTTAGCCCTTGAGTGGGCATGCTGGTATATTTACACGAGTCAATTTTCGCTGAACTATTGATACTTGAATGAATAATAAGGACAAAAGATACAAAAAAATAATCAGAGTTAATTTAAACACCCCACAAAATAAAACTAATTGAATTATGATTTTTATTGTTGTGTGAGTAAATAGACAATTCCTTAATTTATGAGCTGAAACTTTTTCTAAAAGGGATATAATTTCCTATTATTGAAAAAGAATAATTGTTTAGACCAATGGTTCCCTGTTGGGGGTCCGCGTAACCTAACCAAGGGGTCTGTGGCACCGTTCATATAACAAAATCTAACATTTTATTCCACACTTCACATAAATTTATTCAAAAATACAATAAAAAAACTTCGCTTTACTTTTCCCTAAAGCTTTTTTTGTTCTTATCCGTTTTTCTCATTTTGCTTTGCATTACAAACACTGACGGGCCAGAGTGGACTGATTTAGGCGGCTAGCCTCTTTTGATCCAAAATTAAAAGTTGTAATGAAACTGATTTGGACCCCTCCCAAATATTAAAAAAGTAATGGATGAAGTGCATTTTTCTTTAAAGTATTGAATGTAAAATATTTTAATACTTCATTCATGGAGAATTATGCGCTTTTCAGAACTAATGTCAATATATTCCATTCACGATAGGTTTTTACCTGGATGACAGTTCAAAAATCATATGTTTAGGTTTTGGGTTGCCAACACTTGTAAAAGATCACAGTTTTGTTATAAATGTAAAGATCTTTAATTATCTGTTACATTGCATTTAAAATAACGTGAACTAAAGTTTTATCATACTATTTCATTTTTTTAAATAATTTCATTTTATCCAACCCGAAACAATATTTTAAACATAATTAAAAGTACTTATTTTTCGTTTTGAAACGTTACTGATTTTGTGTAATATAGTACACACATCAATACCTTTTAATACAGGCATTGTATTTACTTGGAAAAGAGAAAATTGTTGTCATTTTTTTTACATACAATAAATGATTTTATGATTATTTTATCGTATTTTGAAATATTTAATTGAATAAAATATTTTCATCAACTGCGTGTCTGCATCATTGTAAAAAACTTGTGTACCATTATGTTCAATCATATGGTTTAGAGTCGTCAGTCGCCATTTTGAGGCTATGTTCGTAAGAAGTTTTTGTGAAAGTGGTGTTAATATACTTTTTAAGGGGAATAAAACTATAAATAAACTTTGTGTCCAACCTTAAATAAATATATAAATAATATTGGCCTAAATTACTGTGGTTAACTATCACATTAATATATTACCAACTGTTTTCATTATAGTCATCCAAAGTGATAGATGTCAACTGTTGGTGTAGTGATATATTAGGGATTACTTCTAGTAACATTTCAAGCTGTCATCTAGGTAAACTTAGCTCATGAATGAATAAGATTACACCATAAGACTTATTTTTCTTTCAAAAATCAACTTCGTAGTGTTTACCAAAAAAAGAAAGTGCACCCAATAAGAAGCTAGCCTTCACAACACCTGTCACCAGGACTTTTTCAATTAGTTGGTTTTGACACTGGCAACAAGGGGTTCATGGGGCAAGGGGTAGGTCATATATAAGTTGCTTGTGTGTATGAATATATAGCAGCAACACAGAAAAACAGTGCCGGTGATATAAATCTAGAGAGAGCAGTAATACAAATTATTAACAGCGGTAACATTTTTCTACAGAACGTTGTAATATATCAGTGCCGGTAAGAGAGAGGGGGAGAGAGTAGTAGTAACATACATCTACACACCACGCAGTACTCAAAATACGGAACGTGTAATGTCACAGAAAAAATAATCCGTAGTTCAACTAAACTGTATCATCTAAAATTATATCTTCAGTGCCGAAAATGAAATCATTCTAATACATCGTGTGCAATTTTAAAGGTTTTACTTATTTCATAAGTGTAAGAAATATCACTATAATTGGCACTCGATCATGAGGCTATAAATACCAATTATCTCATCAAATACTCAAAATCACAAACGGTTCTCGATCACGGGGCTATAATTACCAATTATTCTATCAGATAACGAGAATATTTTAATTGACGTCGAACATGGGGCAATTATATCACCGTAAATACCATACCATTTTAATTAGTTTCTCAATCACGGGGAAATTATCATCTAATTAAACAAAAACAACATAATTAGCACCCATTGCAAACGCATAGCACTTCAAATGGCACCCATCGCGCAGCATCATAGTACAATAAAATCCAGAACTTTATAATTGGCGCCCAGCCGCGACACTCGATCTTCACATCCCCGAGGCAAGAAAGGGACTCCACCGACTGAGACACACAGCACACCACCAAGAAACAAGTAGACGTTCCACACACGTCACACTGAGAAGACCATGTCAGTCATAAGCCTTTCACACAGCACACCACCAAGAAACAAGTAGACGTTCCACACACGTCACACCGAGAAGACCATGTCAGTCATAAGCCTTAAAATAAATTAATTCCCAATATACAAAAAACTTTGTTTTAATCTTGTAGATATATTGTTAATATTAATAATTTGTATATTTTGGAAGGGAGGATGGCGGATTCGAACCCAAAAGGGGACAGTTTCACTAATAGTGCTTTGATGAGACAGAGTAGAAAAATAGACCAAATAATCAGTTATGCTTAGAAGATGAAGAAATAAGAGAAAGGGTCCAGGACAGGGTAGAGCCATTTGTAGAGGAAGAGAGAAAAGATAAGGTAAAAAGGACATGCAAGGAGATTTAATTACTGTAGAAAGTATAATAGTAGACCAGAAAGGAGATGAAATAATAAAGGAACAAACTATGGTGGAACCAGTGAGAAGTCTAGATCAGTTTATGAATTACTAAATAAAATGGATGAAACTAAACAGGAAATAGTAGCAACTAATCAGAAAATAGATACCACTAAATAGGAAATAGTTGCAACTAGACAGGAAATAGATAAAAAAAACTTGAACAAAATAATAAAGAACTAAGTACCAAAATTGAACAAAGCAAGGAGGCATGTGAGCATAGATTTTGTTATTTAGAGCAAAAATTTGACCAAGTATACATGGTTCACAAAAATTTGGGAGTACGCTTAAATGATGTTGATAAAAAAGTAGTTGAAAGAGAAAGGGTAAAATAGGCTTTAGCAGAAAAACAAGAAAATTTAAAAAAGGGACAGTTCAAATTAATTGAACAGATCACAATAAAAATAAAATAGAAATAGTTGAACAGGAATCAAACAAGGGGTTAAAAGGAAGTAGAAATTAAGGTAGGTAATCTTGACCTTCAAGTAGAACACACCAAAACTAATGTTAAAGTAGTCCGAGACAACCTCAGAAAAGAAATCGATAAAGTAAAATTAGCATTTGATTCTTAACAGGATATGAATAACAATTTAATTACAAAACAAATTGATGGAATTGTCACCGAGGCGATACGAAAGTCTTCGATCCAGGAGGCAGTCAAAGAAGCACTTAAATTTTTGGATGCTTAATTGTAAAAAATTAATGGTAAATTTAGATTAAAAAATTTTTATCTAAAAAAAAAGAACGGCGCTTGATCGCTAACATTATAGGGCAAGTAGATATGTAGAAGAGAAACTTAAAATAATATAGATATTTTGTGAAGAGGGATTCCCTAGTAAGTAAGAGAGTGTTTTTAAATGTGACTTAGGTAAATTTAACCTAAGGAATAACAGGTAGCTATGATCCAGCCAGAGATTGAACCACAGTCTAGCTAACTCAAGTACTAAACAAAAAGGGAAAAATAAGGATAACTTTAATTATTATGTAACCGTAACTACAACCTTAGTAACTGTAGTAAATATTAAATAAATGTAATCAAAATTTAAATAAAATGAAATATTCAATCCAACTTTAGCCATGGTAAGAAACACCTAAAAATAGAAATTGTTAATAAACATTTAACAGCAGCTTACGCAGCAAAGTAGAAGTAAAGCTGCGGCGCCACAGCCACCGGACTGGACTTTACTTGACTTGACTTGAGTCCAGTGTGATTTTCCATATAATGTTTCTTTATGGTCTAGGCGCCACTGCGACCAGAATCGACTGGACTTGACATAATCTGCCGACCGGAGTCAGGTCGTGTACGGTCCCAATTGGAAAACTAACTTGAGTCTGTTTCCCCCACCACTCGTAACAACACTATCTCCAGCACGTGAGCAGTTGTTTACATACTCTACGTCTAGCATGTTCATATTTAAAATTGTATTAAAAGTACAAATCTAAGGTACTCGTATTTACAATACTATCTAAAGTGTATATATATATATATTCTTTAAAAAAATAAGCTCTCGAATAATAAAACTCAATTTTTAAAACATTCTAATATTATTAAAACAGTTTTAAAATGTCTTTGGAAGAGCAACTTATAGAGACAGTCCAGTTCTCTTCTTTTTCGATAGCAATAATGCACAACAATTCAAAAAATCTTCATCTGAATCGGATTCAGAACTTAAATCCAATAACTTTTGCCTGGAATTCATATTATTATTATTATTAGCACCGCGTCTTACTACCCGTTCGGGTTATACGCACTTACGCTAATGTGTAATGGTAGGGTGATTGTGAGATGAAATGGAGGACCTACAGTTTAACGTGGAATCCGAACCACGGTGGAGACCTGGCTGGAATTCATATTATGCTGAGAGAAATGCAGAATAAACTGAGATGTTTTAGACTACACAGTCAACTCAAGTCTGTTCGCTGTGGCGCATATCCGCATTAGTCCAGTCATGTCAAGTAAAGTCCAGTCATGTCAAGTCAAGTCCAGTCCGGTGGCTGTGGCGCCTTACCTTAATGCTTGATTTGTAAACTAAAGAGGTGCGTATTTGTTAAGGCCCTGCCTACCCTCTCTGGCGGTGTGTTGAGCTTTCAGCTCTCAAAATAGATGGTGTTGCTAACGTTATACAAACTGGTGAATTCCAGCCATCAGGTTGGCAGCATTACTGGTTTGTTTAAACAATTGAGAGGCTGGATGACTGACTACCCGTAAAGTGTGTAGGCGTACAAGTTGAACTAAAGGTGTGGAGATAAAACCTCAAGATACAATCATACTATCGAGCAGAAAAATTAGCCTATCCGTCCCAGCTAGCTAGACGCTTCTCTCTGGGGGTTCAAATCCCTGCTGAGGGTATTTTGGGGAAATCTTATTCAATCGTTTCCTTCTACTCTCCCACGCAAATGTGGATACATTTCCTTAATTAATTCTGCCTGTTTAGGTATGAACTAATTACGCCAGTGTTAGGGATAACTACGTTTCAATTTAGAGGAAGTGTACCCGCATTCGCGTGGAGGGAGAAAGTGAAAATATTTAGGAAATATCACCTGATCATGATTGAGCCACGATCTCCCAGTCATCGGCAGACTAGTCTATTGCAAGAGTGATGCCTTAGACCATGTGGCCACCAAAGTGATATATACCAATCCTCATGTCTAAAATTAGCTAGAGGTGGGAGGGAGCTTACGAAAATTCTTCTGATCACTCACGGGAGGGAGGATCTAAAATCATGTAAAAAAGCCTCACGTAATTTAAGGATAGCCCCCTTGCAATAAAAACTATGGGCCATAGATACAAGGCCTAGCAGCCGGGTCATGTTATTGAGCAGAGTAGAAACGAACTCAGGTCATTGCTTTATAAATCACCTTTTTAAAAAAGTCTTGAACTATTTTTTTCAAATAAATATCTGGGGAGGGTAGTGACAAATAATACTGTATACTTATTTATCAGAGAAAAAATGATTTAAGATAAAATAAGAAGATTTTGTCACTAACTATAATAAATAACCTATAGGAGAGAGTATGTAGCTTATGATTTTGTCTTACCATTTATTTGAGTTTATTAGTAAGCAGGTAAAATAAAAAATAAAAGAAATTTAATGTGCTAAATTTGGCCACTGTGCTTTGATTAATTTTTAAACTTTAAAGGTTAAAGAGGCAATACAATATTTAAAAAGTAGTTTCATTTCGAAGACTAGAACAATTTTGACTAAAAATATATCTGTTAGTTTTATTATTGATATCACCACATCATACTACCTGTTCATGTTATACACATATATGATAATCTAATTGGGAAGTAATGAGGAAGGAAGCATTTTAAAGGTTATCTACCAGCATTTTTACTTTGGGAGATGGGGAAACCATTTAGGAAAAACTACCCTCAGTAGACCCAACCAGGATTTGAACTCCAAGCGCACCACTATATGCATGCCAATTTACTACTGGAGTGATGCCTTAGACCACTCGGCCACTGAAGTGGGTATCTGTTATTTAATACGGTGTTTACAGTTTTCAAACATCTATAGGATTTTCACAATTTTCCAGAAATAAATATTTTTGGGAATAATTTTTCATCCTGTTGGTAGATTTTAACTTTAGTAATATCTCCATGGTGTCAGCCTGCAAGCAGGCTATACCAATCGAGAGATTGCAGTATGTTGGCGAAGATAGTGCCAACATTTTCGGGTTGAGGGTGTCATGTGGTCAGCACTTCTATCTCAGTTTTCTAGACTGAAGTGCTACTTATTCATTCAAGTAGCTCCTCATTTGTCCTCACGAGGTTGATTTTGGTTCCGTTTCATACCCACTTCTTCGCAGACAGAATTGGAAGCACTGAGGATCGAACCCGGGACTTTAGGACCTGAAGTCAGTAAATCTGACCACTATACCACAGAGGCTGTTGGGTATCAACTACTTACTTACTTAGTGGCATTGGGAACACAAAATTTTATTAACTTTAATGGTTTTAAATATATTTTACTTATCATCGACTCCATGTTGTAGTCAAGAATGCTAAAGCGCTATGACTGAGCAATGATTGCATAAATTAATCAGCTCTAGTAACTTTGCTAGTTCGATTTACTGTAAAGTTGAAATTACTTAGTACTAGCGTGATACGAACTCGGCCAAGGCACAAGAGATTTTTGAACATACTATAAGTGTGTTACAGAGTGTTAGTAACATTTACTTTCAGCTAAGAGCTTGTTTAAAAAAAGTATTTGAAACATCAAAATAATCGCTACATTGTTATATAGAAATATTTATTTGTATTTTAATTTTGATATTATTTCTACAGTAAATAAAATAGTATTGCTACTCATCCATTGTACTTAAATTAGTAAATACAGATAGCCTAAACGCCAGTAATATGATACCATTAAACAAAACTTGCCCTCAAGGATATAAAATAATATTGTGTAAATACTTTTCCACCTCAAAATTTATACAATCCATTGGATCTTGTTCGAAAGCAAAAAGTCACATTTTATTAATTATATAAAAATAATCATCGTGCGTACTTATTGTTCGGGATTTGATACATTTCTTCTAAAAATAGTGTATAAACTGCAATAATGCAACAGATTCAAATTAAAAGTAATCACATTTAACAAGTAAATAAAATTAATATATTCCCACTTTGAGTATCAAAAACTTTGTCCATTAATTTTTTGAAAAATAACTTATTCTAAAGTCAAATCCTAGACTGTAAAATAAATATAGTAGATAAAAACATACTGAGAACGTCTCCAAATTACATTTAGACTCAATTTTATTTAAAATAATTATGTTTGATATGAGCAGGAATGTTTATTTTTATTTATTATAATAGTAGATTAAAAATTCAATGTACAGTAATTTTCGTATACTCTGAATATTAACACTTATTATTTCAACGCGTAGTGCTCAAGAATGAGAAAACCCGCGAAAGAATGTAGAAAAGGGGTGAAGAATTTTACATGTTTTACTGCCTCAGATAAATAAGGGCTAATGTCATAAAACTTTGTGTATGGAGAAGCATGTGGTTTTTTTCTTTGAAAATAATGTATCACTAGAATAATACTCTCATTGAAGTAAGTAAGGACCAACTATATTTATTCACATAGCAGTTAAGACTTTGTGAGTATTTTAGTTCCTGAATATATTAAGTTTATATTTAACTACATAAATTTTCATAATTGAACATTGGCCCTTCTTATCCCAATGCACATGGTATTAATGTTTCTTTGACTCAAGGTCACAGAGATTAGCTTAACCCTCCACTGCCACCTGCATTCTGACACAGCGGGTTACCCAACGCTTGCAAAACGATACTAGCTGATAAATGGGTAAAGATCATACTAATGGCACCTATTATCAACTAAGATAACTATTTGTAGAAGGAAAATTTGTATTTAAAACTATGTATTCTTACTAAAATGTCGACTGACTTGCGAGTTGTTAGAGCTCAATATTGTCCTGATTATTGAAGCCATCCCAAATTTAAAAATACATTTAAAAAGAAAAAGAAATTATTCCTTAAATAATATGTTATAAACAAACATTCTAGCTTAATAATTACAATTATTGTACAAAGAAAATAGATAAATCTATTAATAATTTTTGTTTTCATAGTTAAAATGCATTGCAATGGAAACATTTTAATGAAAATATTTCAATAACTATTTTTAGCATGGTTTGAAAATTCCATAAGAATTGTGAAAGATGCCCAGATATGTTACTAAAATAAATAAAAAACAACAATGTTGAATTATTAGATATTTTTTAAAAAACATTTTTTTGTTTATAACCGTGCATTTATGGGTAGGCTCAGCCTTAAGACGCACACAATTCATTATGTTTCTTACTTCAACTCTACTAGTAAACATCTATTGTGGCCCCCATGTTTCCAAAACAAGCTTGCAGATAAACATCTATTGTTCAAAAGAAAGAGAGGAAGTATTTCAAGGAAGTTTACTCGGAAAGACGACGGATTATTTCCTTTAGAAGTAAGATTTCAAACCCGGTATATTTACAAATATAAAATCTTTTAAGTTTAAAAATATAATTTCTGAACAAATCATATTAATCTCATTTGGATTGAAAATAGCTAAACACAGGAAATTCTATAAATCAAAATAGGTAATAATAGGAGAACAAATAGATAATAGGATAAAGTGTTGGAAATGTTATTATGACATCAATTAATGGTTTCCATATCTTGTACATATTCAAAACACAAAGCAAAATTGTTCATGATTATTGGTTCGTTCTTGTAATTAATAGTACAGATTATATATATATTTATGACAATTTAATTAAGTCAATTTATGTTTAAATTTATGTTGTACGGAAATTTTACCGTAGAGAATCCGGCGAACAATGATTGTTTGAATAATTAACACAGCTCATATAAAGAATTGAGTTTTATTAGAAATAATTGTTTTATCAATAATTAAACTAAACATTTTATAAAAATTAATTTTAACATTCACATTTTATTTTAGCATTTCAAAATTTAATTTAAACTTAAGGTACTTTGAGATACTTCAGCTATCAACTTATATTTATTTTCAAGATTTTACATCATACATTAATTTATATTTGGATTTATAAAATTTTTTGAATTTAACTTAATTTGACCTAAACTTAAATAGAAAGTGAATTACTCAATCAAAGAAATTTATAATTTTGTTAAAAATTCTATGTTATCACTATTCTAAAAACTGTGCAACTAATAGTGCGATGATTTTTCAATGTAATAAGAAAAATAAGGAAAACAAAAAATGCATCATTAAATAAATAATAAAAATAGCAAATTCTTTCTTTCCATTTATTCATCAAGAAGACTGAACATTAAAAATAAAATCAATCAATTGTGAAAACATATAAACAATATATCATAGTTGTTGCATTGTTATAAAAGTAATTTTAAATCAATGTTTATACACTTATACAATTTATGTAACTTAAACTTTACAAATTTATTCATGTTTAATTTTAAGAATAATCAAAAGTAAAGTATGACATAGCTCTTACACAGTATGGAATTTGTTTATATCAAAATTCATTAAATTCTTTAAGATATAAGCAAATGGGGGTTATTGTACTGATACTAATTTGGACCCCTCTCATATATTTAAAAAAGTCATGGATGAAGTGCATTTTTCTTTAAGGTATGTAAAATATCCTTTTGATACTTCATCAATGTAGACTCACACGCTTTTCGGAACTAGTGTCAATAGACTACACCATACGACTTATTTTTTTATTTCAAAAATCAACTCTGTAGTATTTACCAAAAAAGCAAGTGATGCTAGCTCCCTCTACCCAATAGGAAGCTACTCTTCACAACATGTCGCCAGGAATCTTTCGATTAGTCGGTTTTGACACTGACAACAAGGGGTGCAAGAGGCAAGGGGTAGGTCATATATAAACCGCTTGTGCGTATGAATATATATAGCAGTAACACAGACAAATTGCCAGTGATATAAATCTAGAGAGAGCAGTAATACAAATTATTAACAGTGTCGGTAACATAAATCTACAGAACGTTGTAATAAAACAGTGCCGGCCACATAAATATATATAGTAGTAACATAAATCTACACACCACATTCATCATATTTGTCCGCATGAGTATATAAACACTGTTCATGATCCCCTTGTATGAATGTATTTTAAAGGTTTTTTTTTGTAATGTTTTATAATTTTGGAATTTAAGGGTATATTTTCTTATTTTTCTTCATTTTAAGGCGTCCATGTTAAATAATTATATTTTAAAACTTTTTTTTTATATAAATGCTTAATTTTTTCAACACAATCCTACAGTTGTAATGCGAAGATAATGTAGTTAGTTAACTTAGTATCTATCCTCTTTGCTTGTAGATTAAAAATACACATTCCTGGTGAGACTGCATATAGGCTGGGGAGGGTTGGGTTGGGAGGGGGTAGCTATCTATTACTTCTGAAGCAGACATTTGTAAATCAATGTTATATTTAGCAAAATGCAACCAATTGGATGCCAAAGGCTTTTTATTTCTTTTTATATTTGTAAAGTGCTTGTTTGATTTAGTCGTATACACTACGAATTTTTGTTCATATGTTTAGTTTTTTTTAAATTTGAAGTCATTTCTTAGAATTTTTTGATCTTTTCTTGGGTCTTCAAATTCCGGGTCCTGGTTATCAGAATACTACCATAAAATAAATCTTTTTAGAGAAAAAAAAAAGTATCCAGTGTTGTTAAAAATAAAAACACTCCCAGATGCCAATTTTGAACAAACATGTCCAATACATTTTTGGACTTTTAAAAATCAATAATCAATAAGGCACCTCTAATTTTAAAAAAATAATTAAAATAACGTTCTCTCCTCGAAGTTCGACTACATAACACCTAAATATCTATAATATAAAATTCATGCCATATCTTTCTGTTTTTTCCTTCCAGAGGTTTTTTATCGTACTTCCCGGTGAGTTAGAAGTTTTAAATTCGGCTTTGGGTTTCCTAAGGATCCAAGAATGATGAAATCGAAAAGATATCAAATCTGTGGCTCCAAAAAGTTCCCACATTAACTTCGTCCGATCGCAATCAAATTCGTTTTCCGGGTGTTTCTAATACTGCTAAACACAGCCTTGTTGTAATTTCCCGGCCCCCTCCCCCGAAATTCCGTTTAAATTTAGATACATTTTATATCGGGAGTTTTTCAAGGTTAATAAATGAAATTTCTTAATTTTTTTTTTCAAAATTCAAATCAATTGACCCTCAATTGGTACCTACATGGAAGATAGGGGGGAGAAGAGGAGGCATATAATTAGAAAAAACCCATTGAGGTAGACATAAAATAAATTAGTGATAAATATTTTATATTTATAAGTTGAGGATAGTGAAATGGGGGTGGAAGGAGGTGGGGATGGTTTCCAAATTGCCAAAATTAAAATAATAAACAACTTATTAGTGTGGTAGAAGATTGAAATTTGCCAGGTCAGGTGTGAAGAGCACTCCAAACCATAATAAAGGTATGAATATTCTTAAATTTAAAAATAAAGGACTCTAAAATGAAGAGAAATTCCCCTCCAAATTTCAAAAACTAAAATAAAACACTTTTTGTCAGGTACATTAGAAAATTGGAATATTTTGTTAAATATAAAATGTCAAACTCAAATTACCAGAAGAGAATGAACATTAAGGATCAAAATGGGGTTGTAGGAAATGGTCATGGCTGGAAATTTTCAAAACTAAAATTATCAACCATTGATCGGTGAGGTAGAACATTTTTGGTGAGATGGTAAAGAGAACACACCAAAAGCCAAATTTTTAAATTATAGATTACAAAATGGGAGCGTGGATGGGGAGGTAGTGAAATTTGGGATGAGAAGAAATTTCAAAAATTATATAAACATCACCTTTTAGTTATGGTGTAAATATAAATTTCACAAATAACTAAAAAAGTATAGTTTTTTTTAAATTTTAAAATTAAGATCTGGATTGAAGGAGAGATAAAAATTTCAAAATCTGACATAAAAAGTGTTTTTAAGTGTGATATAAAATTTAAATACTTGAATTCGTCAGGACAACCACCCCCAAAAATATTGAAATTTTAAAATGGGTTCTAATAAATGGGGTACAAACTTTTTCTAAGAAAAACAAAACCTTCTCAGTGGAGAATGGTTAAAATTTGAAATGTAATTAAATATACCTACCCGGATAACAGAATGATTTCTGAATAAATGAAATTTCAAAATTGAAAAATGGGAAATGTAAGAGCCGGAAAATGATACAACTAATGTAGAACTCTATTTTCAGTGTGTTTTAAAATTGAAATCAGGCACGCAAGTAAAATAACCATATAAGATAACCAAATAAGTCTTAATTTCTAAATGAGAATGTGGGAACCGAAATAGGTTGAGGAAGGGGCAAGGAAGAGCTTGAATTCTCTTCAAAACTATTAGAACATCTATCTTTCTGTGCGGAAGAAAATTGAAATTTGGCAAATTGATAGCTGAAACACCCCAGATAACACGAAAGTTGAAAGTTTGAGAATAAAAAATAGGGGTTCGGGTAATGGATGACAAGTGTGTGTGGAAAGTGGGGGTGGGGGGGAAGGTGGCTCAAAATAGTTAAACTAATAGAAACTTTTTTATATATAGTAGACAGTTTTAATTTTTTATAGGCAGACGAAAAAACCTAAATATAAAAAAGTAAAGTTTATTTTAAAGAGCGTACATAGCTAAATATTGAAGAGTAAGGTATCGCTTGTACAGGCACAACATAAAGCTTGGTGAACCATGCTAGTCTTTGGGAAACCATGATGCTCAATTATTTCATTTAATTATTATATAGAGTAATGCATTATTTATGGTATTTTATTATTTCAAATGAGCACAAGCTTCCTGGCGAAGAGAGATTTAAATACTAGTCAACTCACAAAACTCGAAGATAATATATATTTCAGAAATGTAACAAATTTTCTTCGGTATTTTATGAATCTAGCAAATGATATTTTAATATAGTAGCTCTAACAGTAATAATATACACATTTTGAAGTCACGATACAGGATACTACCAATGGAATGGTATCCGTATGCGGTTGCTATAAACGGTTTCCTTTAATTTTCAATAATAGCTTCGTAGGGTTAATTTTTCATTTAGTGGCCCTCAGAAAGAGATGTTCCACCAAGCTGTATATAATATAATGTAGGAAAGAACGTATATATCTTTTATGGTATTTTATTATTTCAAATGAGCACAAGCTTCCTGGCGAAGAGAGATTTAAATACTAGTCAACTCACAAAACTCGAAAATAATATATATTTCAGAAATGTAACAAATTTTCTTCGGTATTTTATGAATCTATCAAACAATATTTTAATAAAGTAGCTCTAACAGGAATAATATACACATTTTGAAGTCACGATACAGGATAATACCAATGGAATGGTATCCGTATGCGGTTGCTATAAACGGTTTACTTTAATTTTCAATAATAACTTCGTAGGGTTAATTTTTCATTTAGTGGCCCTCAGAAAGAGATGCTCCACCAAGCTGTATATAATATAATGTAGGAAAGAACGTATATATCTGAAAGTAACTAAATCTACTTTCTTTAATTTCATTCCATAAATCAATTGCTATGCAACTATCAATTTTGACCAATCGCATTAATGACGAAAAAATAATACAAATAGTTACAATAGTAGAAGCCTTATTGTGGTAAACACTGTAAGTGCCACTACCTAATATTTTCATATTTTTATCTAAAAGTATTATATGTGTCAATGGGAATACTGTAGTAAGCAATGTAAGTGGTATTTCATATTTCAGAGTTTATAATAGGGCTCATAGATAGCACCACTAGTATGTTCCAACATAGTCTCTGTAGAAATCCTTATAAGTGCCAGACAGCCATTTCGTTTTTGTGTTTGATACAGTTATCTGTGACCCATCGGCGGTTTTTATTTGGTTATATATTGTGTGGTACCAAGCTCTCAGTACTTTAGTTTGTTTTGAGTGTTTATTTTGAATTGAATAATGAAAGAGGTAGTTTAGTACTTTAGAATTGAATAAAGGAAGAGGTAGTTTCGAAATCAATTCACTTTTCAGCAAAAAAACAACCGAGCCCATCGTATGCCTTATAAAACAAGTAAAGGAAAGCTTATTCCAGGAAAACCATCACCACCAGAATCATTTAAATGTAAATATTCTTGCAGGACTCTGAACAAATATGATATCGAATGTTTGCATATGTATTTTTACAAGCTATTAGAAAGTGAACAAGGCACATACATTTTAAATCGAATGGCGTTGGCTCAAATATCAAGAAGGCATGGGCATTAAAACGAGCTCGCTGAGAGTAAAAGACAAGTGACCATCTTCTACAATGTACCAACATCTTCAGGTGTGAAACAGGTATGCTGCAAGACCTTTAAATTATCATTTTCTATTTCTAGTAAAATGCTATAAACAATTCAATTTTAAAAAAAAGTCTAGTGAGTTATGTTATAAAGATGAAATCAGAAAAAACATCAGAAGCCACTACCACAAAACAAAATACACTGATGATTACAGAATAAAGTTAAAGAACATATTAATTCTTTTCCTAGGCAAGAGAGCCATTATAGTAGAAAAAAGTCTACTAAGAAGTACCTAAGCTCAGAATTAAATATGAGTAGACTTCTCGAAGCCTCTAAATTTAAATATCCTGAACAAATGGCCTCATATCAATTTTACCAAAAAGTATTTAAAACTTTTTTCCCAAAGTTAAAGTTTGGTGTCCCCACGCAGCGATACATGCAGGGTATGTGATAAACATAACATGAATCTCAAATATGCTGCCCCAAACGAGGACATTAATGAAACTAAAAATAAATCCAAAAGTGTTTTATCGTTACTGAGTGAAAACATATTACAATCAAAAATGCCTTTAAGTGACACTTGTGTTGTCTGTGTTGACCTTCAACAACTCATATTTATTACAACATTAACATATAGTAATATGTTCTACGCAAGACAACTATCTACTTATAATTGTTGCGTTCATATTGAGGACAAAAATGATAGTTATATGTGCACATGGCACGAAGTTATTGCTGGAAATGGCATAATGTATTTTGAAAATATTGACATAAAATGAGATAACGTTGAAAAAGAAGTTGATTATTTGGTGCGAAGATTTCACCAGCCAAAATAAAAATAAAATAATGTTGATGGCATTAATTTATTTAGTTAAAAATAAATATTTTAATAACATTGATTTAAAATATCTGGTATCCAGTCATAGCTATCTTTTTTGTGACCAAGATTTTGGAATCATCAATAAATGGAAGATGAAGATGAAAGTCATGATTCCATCAGAGGTAGAATAGGCCTATATAAATCTGTTCAGCTAGAGTTAAAAATCCTTTTAAAGTAGTTAGAATAGATAAAAAAGATTTTTTGGTGATGGCGTCAAAAGCAAAAACATTTTTAAACACTACTAAGCTAGAAATTTCGCAAGCAAGCTGGATCAAATTACGAGCAAGAAATCCTACCAAAGTAAAATCGAGATACACTTTTAATGAAATGGAAGCATGGAAAAAAATCTATGTACTGCTCTGCAAAAGCAAATGAACCTGAACGACATCCCAGGTGCATTTCCATTATTGGAGGTATAGCCAAAAATCAGTGCTGAAAAAAAGCGAGACTTGCAAAATGTTATAATGAATGGACATTAAGTATCATATATTTTACAGTAATTTCTTGTTTGATAGATTTGGTAAAAATGATAAAAAGACATTTTGATGAATTAAAATTTTTAATCTCTTTATTTTAACATTTTTATTTTGGTGTTTCAATAGTATTGTGTAAAGTTTAAAAATGTGTAGGCCTAATATATTTTTGGAATAGCTTCAAATTAATTTTTAATTTTATGTGATTTTACTAATTTTTTTAAATCCTCAACATTTTACTTGACATTAAAACCAATTAAAACAAACATTAAACAAATATACTTTTTGTTTAACTAAACTACTAAAACACTACTTGCACTTACAGTGTTTTCAATATGGCATATCGTCTTATCTACAACCAAAAGGTGCCACATATAATGTTTTCTAGAAATAAATTTTATTTTTGCATAAATTTTGACTAAAATGATGTTAAAAAATATATGATGTGGTGCAGCATTTAGGCTCTTATATACATAGCTATATTTTGTGATAAAGATAATTTTTATCAGAGTCAAATTTTGAAGTGAAAGTAGTTTTTTCTTCATACTGAAAATTTTGATTTTTGGCAATTACAGTCTTTACCACAAGAAGTCTTCAATTGTCAATTTTGAAAACAAGACCAAAATTTGTTCTAAAGTTAACTTCAACAATTTCAATATCTTATAATTTTTGCTTTCTTATGCTAGTTTGTTGATTGAAAGTGAAGATGATATATTTAACATGATTGAATAATCTTAGGATTGGACCCGCTTCAGTAGCCGCATAGTCTAGGCAATGTTTATCAAAGTGTGCTCACTGGTCCTCGGACCACTGGCGGTCAACGGCTGCCTACCAGGTGATCAGCAGGATCCCAGGAAGTTTAAATATAATAATAAATAAAATAATTTTGATCACATAGAATACAAAAATTTGAAATGCAAAAGATTGGATATGATATATCCATAATATGCTCTATTTATTTCCTCGGCAGACACAAGTCACATACAAAATGAAGTCTGTACTATCCTCAGACCACTGGCGGTCCGCGGCTGCCTACCAAGTGATCAGCAGGATCCCAGGAAGTTTAAATATTATAATAAATCAAATAATTCTGATCACATAGAATACAAAAATTTGAAATGCAAAAGATTGGATATGAAATAGCCATAGTATGCTCTATTTATTTCCTCAGCAGACACAAGTCACATAAAAATGAAGTCTGTACCAGCCTAATTCAACAAATCCGAACAATTATTTACAGAAAATAAAAGACGTTTAGTGTGTTATAAATAATCAAACAACTATTATTTAATGATTAAATGTAATTAATAACTACAGTGAATTAGTAAGTAATAGTTTTTTAATTAATTATACTATATTTTTTCATCATTTAAATAAAGATATTAATTTTTGTCTTGTATTTTTATTCCTAAAATGAAACTGCCTAAAAATAATGTTTTTCCTGCTTCAATTTCAACCCATCCCCCCTATATCCCCTCTAGTCTCAGGGCTCCTGTGGGTCCTCAGTACGCATACCCCCTCTCCCTCCTAGTCTCAGGGCCCCAGTGGGTCCTCAGTATGCATACACCCCTCTCCCCCTAGTCCCAGGGCCCTAGAGGGTT
>CABFOW010007023.1:0-27126 GCA_902141385.1 Timema californicum | reverse complement strand
CCCTCATACGTCATAATTACAGTTACCGAACATACCGGTACAATTTCCAAGGTCACGGAATAGACCGGTCCCCATACTACTACTATTGACAAAAACTTAAATTACATTTTAAATTGGAGAGTTTTTAATACTAAGGAATATTTTCCTACCTGACTATTGACAAAAACTTAAATTACATTTTAAATTGGATAGTTTTTAATACAACTAGTTGGACAAGGGAATCAAACCTGGAATTTCTGGCTTAGTGCGCCAATACTCTACCACTGAACTATCCAGGATTCGTCCCGTGTTCAGCGTCATTCTTTGCTCAGAGCTTAAGGCTCTAATTCAAAGGTCCCGGGTTCGATTCCTATGTTTAGGTATAATTTATCAACTTATTGGAATCAATGTATTTTTGGTCTCCTCCAGACGGACATTACCGTAATTACAATGATTTGCAGCTTATATATTGATAATAATAATAATAATAATATTTAGCACCACGTCTTACTACACATTCGGGTTATACGCTTTAAGTACTAATTACACTAATGGATTAGGAATTGGGAAAGCTTAACCAGAGGGAGTGAACCCGCATTTGCGTGGAGGGAGAGTGGAAAATCATTAAGGAAAAACCACCCCCAGTTCACCCGACCGAGATTCGAACCTCAATCTCCCTGTCCTCAGCAGTAGAGTTCAACACGACAAGCGCGTTAGCCAACTACGCCACCGAGGCAGGTTATATTGATATTAACCAAACTGTATGGATTATTAAAATAGTTTAGAGCACGTGCACCCACATTATCATACACAGAGGGTGGTATATCACCGACAAAGATCACGCTTGTATAAAATCACCCCCGGCTAATTCAGACGGACTAATAATACCCGAGCCTCTGGGCTATTTTAAATCACGATAAAATTAGAAAATGTTGACTTTTTGATATTTAAATAAAGTATTTAGGGTGGATTGATTAATTAATGCCTTAACAAATGATCCTACCATATAATTATTACTAATTAGATTTTCAACCGCTATTCGGAATTAATTTATCGTACCTGAAGAAAGAGTTATGAACCTAAGGATTAAAAATTCTACACCATGATAACATATGTATTTAATGAAAGCTAATTATCTTAAAAGCCCGCTTCAGTGGACGCAAGGTCAAAGGCAACACACTCGCAGTAGAATAAACTGCCGAGGGAGGACTCAGGTTTAAATCTCATTCGGGTGTGCTGAGGGGCGGTTTTCCAAAATGGTATCCCACTCACCCTATACGTAAATGTGAGTTCACTTCCTCTAAATATAGCCTTCCTCATTTTTGAAACCGTTGGCGTAATTAGTACACAAACGTATAACCTGAACGGCTAGTAAGACACTGCTAAAAGGAATCATCTCTTCATCTCAGTTGAATTAGATATATGTGTGTATAATATAAATAGTAATTGGGTACATCTGAACGTGAATGTCACGGAGAAAAATCTTTAAAGTAACTTCTGAACTACTATAAAGACCCAAGCTAGCGTGAACTCGCTATATAATCCCACTCTCACAACCTCATGGCAGTAGTCATAGATTGGCGTTCCTCTAGGGAAATCAAATATTCCAGAGATAAACGGACATAGAGACTTCTCTCCCCTCACACGGATGTTAAACTAACAAACTTCCAGAGGGTATTTTGTTTCAAGTGCTGATTTATTACTCAAAGAGCTGATGAGAAAACTCTAATGGGAGTATTTCCCTCCCTTTACTAGGTTGTAGTTGTAGGTCAGAGTCATAAGTGCTAACCTCTATACCAGTGGGGTCCAATAAACGTCCATGGATACATTCAATTCAGACTGATATTTAGATTTGTTAATGCTTAGGTATGCACAATTATTTTTAACTAGTAAATTACGTTCAAAATTGTTCTATTTTTTAAATAAAAAATCACGAATAAGATAAGAAGAATAAATAGGCCTATATACTAATACCAATCATCGGTGGGCACGCGGACTAAACGTAAGAATCATCTAGTCAGTTATGGTAGCGATGAGGAGGATGGCGTTTGAATTATAGCTGGGTGTTTTTTCCTTAATCTTTTCCTACTTTGCGTCCATCAATAATGCGGGTACATTTCTCATAAATTGTCACCATACTCATTCCTATTCCATGATCTCAGATAAATATTAGCAGTCTAATAGACGTGGAGAAAAAAATATTCTTATAAAAATAAAGTTTGTGTGACATTGAAATGAAAATAAAATATAAATACGCTGGTCTTAAGCCGAATGCTAATTTAAAGAGTTGACCACCCTCTCTATATTTTATTTTTAGTACCGCGTCTTACTACCCGTTCGGGTTATACGCTTATGTACTAGTTACGCTAATGGTTTTATCAATTAGGAAGGCTATATTTATAGGAAGTGTACTCGCATTTGCGTGGAGGTAGAGTGGAAAATCACTGAAAAAAACCACCCTCAGTACACCCGACCTAGGTTCGAACTTCTATCTCCCCGTCATCGGCAGTCTAGTTTACTACGAAGGTAGCGTGTTGGACCATATGGCCACCGAAGTGAGTACAAATTAAAAAACTAATATTTTTTCAAAACAAATTAATTTAGATGCTATTTAAATATTTTAACTAATTATTTTAATTATAAACAAAAAGCTATAGGAAGCTCTTAAGTTTGTTTTTATTTTATTTCTATTAGCTTTGAATCATTCTGTTCCAACGAAGACAAGCTTCATTTGTGAAACGCCTCTATGCTTGAAAAATGGCCTCTTAAACTTTTTCAACTCTAAATCCTGTGTGAAACTAGTTACGTAGTATTTTAGACAGCAATATTACTGCGTCATAATCCCCAATCATTAGTTTAAAACAATCAATCAAGTAAATTTAATATAACTGTCCTAAAGATAGATGGTAATAGTTGATTCACAAAGTTTATATACAGAGTGAGATTAGCCGATTAGCTTTATGAAAGGCCTAACAAAGTTTTGAGGTAGGGAATAACACTAGTTCATTAGTGTGATTAACAAACAGTAAGCCATAGACTAAGTGACAGGCTCTTCTATCCTGGCTTACCGGTGACAGTGAGGTCTGGGTATAATCCCAGCTGGGTGTTTTAAAGAGGTTTTTCTCAAAATGGTTTTTCCCTTATCTTCACGCAAATTCGGGAATATTTCTTCCACATTCTACCAACCTCATTCCTGTTCAATTATAGTAGTAAATGCAGATAACCCTAATGTTATTAAATAGGCTAATTTAACTTGATGGTATGTATGATAAGTTTTTTTAAGGAAGTTAAACCGTACTTTAGTTTTGGTAGAATGAAATGGCATTATTAATACCCGCTTCAGTGGCAGAACCGGATAAGGCTTCCTTTTTGTGTCAGACCCGCCTGCTGATGACGGGGAAATTCGTATTCGAATCCCGGTCAGATCCACTGAAGGTGGTTTTCCCTAAGTGTTTACCCACTCTCCTTCCACGTAAATGCGGGTAGATTATTTCTAAAATAATTCCCTACTTATTCCTACCTTATTTGAGTGATTATCATCAATGCGTATAGCTTGAATGGGCAGTAAGAAGCAGTTGTACAAAAAAATGTATTGATAGATCACAGAAACAAGCATTAGTGCAGTCAAACGAAAATATATCCTCAACCTCCCCGTCCTTGGCGAAACAATGGACCAATGTTCCAAAACTGTGGTACGTAAACCACCGGTGGTACCTACATACCGTTATTCTAGGAAGTACGTCATGAGAAGTCAAACAAATCAAGCAGCTTAAAGTTGAAAAAAAGATAATGTTTCATCAAATATTATAATTATATTAAAATCAAGTCGAACCAAAAGGAAACGTGATTTAAATGGTTGGTATAGGGATAATTAATAGTATTTTTTAATACTTATTAAATGCCTGTGCACTATTATACGTATTGATTGAGTATAACTATTAAATAATGATAAATAAAACCTGTTAATGTATAAATGGTGTTGTGTCATTATATTTCTGGGCACCATTAAAAATGTAGCTTAATAATAAATATCCAACATTATCTTGGGGATACTAAAAAATACGGACATTGTTTGCGTTGGTACGCCATTCAAAAGGTTTGAGAACTATTGCACTAAAATATATTGTTGAGTCTAGAACCAAGAAATACGTGCCCACCAGTGCACATACATACATACATACATACATTTTTAGAGACATCACCATCGATTCAAATACCTATCCTAGAAAAAAATTCAATCAGTTTTCGAAACTTTTGGTTATCTTAGATCAGCTGTTATCTCTCTCTATCTGCTGATTTTAAAGGTTTAAGAGTTCGAATATTGGGAATGTCAGAAATAGATTCCCTTTGATATTGAACTTGTTACCAATATTGGAAAATGTATTGCTTGTGGCCTTGCTAATGCTTCCTCTCCTAATATTATGTAAATTGGGTGAACTTTATTAGTTACAGAAAAAAAAATTAATATAGTATCTTTGAAAGAAAACTCTTTCTCTCGAATTATATCTGGTGCAAAATATTGGGTAGGTTTATATTTTAATGTAAACGAAAACCTGTGTCTGTTACAGAATAAAAAAATATATCACATTTTAAATAAAAGAGAAACAAAGCAAATATCCATCCGGACTTTTTATTTTCCAAACAACAGCACACGTTTTAGTGCTTTATTCCGTCTCACATGATGTGTTTATAAACGTAAAGTATTGAAACTCGATCCACAAAGCATATGGCACACAATGAGGTGAATGAGGGGCTGGTAAAGGGTGTAGGAGCTTAAAGCTAGGATAAAGTGATGTATTCAACGAACCACCCGTTTTAAAACAAACAAAAAATTATCTCATTTTTCATCGGGTAGTCTGATCAAAATATAGTAGGGTATAGAACAGTGTTTTTTTCCAAAGAATGTTTATTTTTTATTTACTTTTCATTTGTGCTACAACCACTGGTTGGATTAATAATACTGCCGGTGACCTCAAAGGTCTTTGTGTAAAGTGCTCACCTCAACACTCAATGCTTGTGGGTTCAAAACCGAGCCAGGGTCGACAGATTTTTTTTTTCTTATCAATAAAAATTCATAGCAAAACTTCCTTGGGAGGCGAAGTAATGTTGATTGTGGCATGTCAAATAACCCTGGAAGGTATTTGAAACTACTTTTCCCAGAAAAATTGGTAGGACATTTCATTCTTGCTCAAAGAAATTCTCGTTTTATGATATAATCATTTGGTTGAGAAAGTGCGTAAAATAAATAAATAATTGTTCTGCCAATGTCTATAAACATATTTCTGTTCTGATCGACATGGCACGTATTGAAAATATAGTTGCATTGATATTAAAATGGGTACGTGCAATAATAAAAATATACAAATATTTATTTGAAATGCTGATTCTATAATTTATTTAGTACTAGCTTTTAGTGTGTGTGTGTGTTGTTGTTTCTTTAAATAAGACGTTTAATGTTAATTTATATTTGATAAGTTTTAAGCTTTACTGTAAATAGGATTACTGGCTACGATTTACTTTAATTAGATCAATAAATTAATTTTAAGAGTTAGTTTTATAAGTGTTAGGGTTTAGTGTTGGTATTGGCTTGTTTTGTTTTGTCTTTTTTTAAAGTATTTAATGTGAAATTTAATAAGTGTTATAATTTACTTTTATTAATGGGTTTGTTAGCTTTAAGTGGGGGTGCTTAATGTAAAGCTTACCAACATAAATACTACATAAAACCCTTTTTATAACCAAATTTAACATTGAACGTCATGACCAAAATACACTTTTATTACTAAGAACCATTTGGATCGATAGACTAACCCAAATCCAAATAGTGAATAAGTAGCTTACCCGCGCTTGTGGGCACGTGGTTTAAATGTCAAACTCATTTGTCCGGTTTACCGGTGACAAAGAGGTCGGGAATATAATCCCAGCCAAGTGAAATAAAGGAAGATTTTCCAAATAGTTTTCTCAATAACCTTCAACGCTAATGTGTTTATATTTATACTGAATAATACTTTCCTCGTCCATACTCCATTAGTGAATTCTTCTTATATATAAATTGAGAAACCCGTTTCTGGTAATAGAAATTACGAGGAAATGACTGAACAATTTTTCACAAATAAACACTCATTTTAACGGTTAGGAATCCGGGATGTAGAGAAAATATTAGTTTTCCACTAAAACCCGATTTTCATAGAGAACTTTCAGTTTTTCATTCTTTGTTTAATCGCCATGGAAACTGTTATTTGCTGTATGGCTGTAAATCTTGAAATAAAATATATCGCTTTGGCTAGGAAATAATAAGTCAATCTTTATTGGTTGATCAGAACACATCACAATTTTATCTTTGAATTTTGGTCATAGCACACCTAAATTGAAATTTCAAAACGGAGGAAACATCGATTTTTTATTGGAATCAAAAATATTGAGTATAATTCAAGAATTAAAGAATATTGTATACGTTTTGTTTCGTGCATGATACATTATCTTTGAATATGTTTAGATATGTATTATAAACTCAAAAATCATTAAATGAATTGGAATAATGTTTAAAAATAGACATTTTAATTATCTAAATATGAGTTTTGGTGTTAATTTTTGTTTCAAATAATGAGCTTTGATGTTCATTTTATTCAAATAAAGGGTTTTGATATTTATTTTGGCAAATAGTGACACAATACAAATACATAAATAAAGTTAAGTTTTCATTTTACCGGTTAGTTTTGAGGATATGATGTTTAAAAGTAATATTTTGTGTACCTAATCTCTTTTTCCCATTATTACAAATACAGTAAGTTCAGTTATGTTTCCATGTTGATACATAATTTTGAGTGAATGATATTTCAAAATACAGTAATGTTTGAGTAACACATCTATTATTTCACATTATCTCTCTTTATCAGACTCTCTCACGCTCACACACTCTTAATCAATCTCTCCCCTCATAAACATACACATACACACATTAACTCTATAAAACTCTCTCTCTAATATAAACTTTTCTCATTCTCTCTTTCACACTTTATCACACTCTCACACACACTATAGCCTCACATACACTCTTTATCACACGATTTCTCTCACTTTATCTTTATTCTTCTCTCTCTCTCTCGCTCTCTCTACAACGTTATTTCTCTCCAACGTTCTATCTCTTGAACGTTCTCTCTTTCTTAAATTCCCTCTATCTCAAACTCTATCTCAATCTCACTCTGTCTATCTCACTATTCCTATATCAATTTCTCATTTTCTCATTCTCTCTTTCTCTCTTTCTCTCTCTCTCTCAAAACCATGATATTCTTTCTCTGAAATAATCTATCTCTCTGTAAATTTATCTCTCAAACTTCCTTTCACACAATATCCCTCCCAAAATTTTACACTCACACTTTCACACACACATACAAAAACACACACTCTAATAAAAATATACGTTTTCTCCATATATTTTTACATGATAAAAAGTTACATCAAGGTGATTAAAATTATATATATATATATATATATAATGGGTGCCACTCCTTGGAGCTAGGAGATAAAAAGAACTAAATTAATAAAAAATATCTTTAACTCATCTAACTCTGTCAGTGGCACAATGACTTTTAACACTCGAGGCCACCATGTGTGCTCGGGAATGTTTTCTATACGATTCGATGCTAATAATAATGTCACCACCCAAATTCAACAATGGTGTTCTGCAAATTTTTACAAAAGCTGAAGGAAAACATAAAATATAACATGAACAATTTAAATAAAATAGATCACTGAATGAAATGTATCAATTTAAACTACAATAAAAAACTATTATTGAAACTTTTGTGGGTTTCTATAACTATTGATTCATTGTTACCACATCCAAATACTACCCTATGGAATTCTGAGTAAATACAATTATAATCTTACAAAATAAAAATTAAATATATTTTAGTACATATATTCTTAAACCAAAATTAATCAATTAAAATAATAATCTCCAAACATGGTTAGATTTAGGAGTTTAGAAAATATAATACCAGAGTAAAATAACATAGGATAAACATATATATATAATTGGAGATTTGCTTAAGACAAAAAAATAGTACTGTTGAAGAAAGAAAAAATCTAATAGAATTAACATTATTTGACATAAAATAAAACATTCATTAATTCTTTGGAATAGATTAAGAGTCTGAATGTATTTAGTCTTTTCTGAACGTTTCACATAAAGCCTGGGTTCTTGATAAAAAAATAAAGATAAAGCGACAAAAAAATATTTAAAGTAGAAGATTTGGCTGGCTGTCACCAACAAGTTTTTCCATGTTGAAACAGCACGAATTTCTGAAATTTGCTCTTTTTTTTATTTCCACTCCTCCACAATCATGGTCGACATTGAAAATAAATAAAGAATAATATAATAATAATATTTAGCACCGCGTTTTACTACCCGTTCGGTTAATACGCTTTTTAAGTACTAATTACTCTAATGGATTAGGAATTGGGACGGTTGATTTAGAGGAAGTAATCCCGCATTTGCGTGGAGGGAGAGTGAAAAACCATTTAGGAAAAACCACCCTCAGTTCACCCGACCGAGATTTGAACCTCGATCTCCCGGTACTCAGCAGTCGAGCTCAACACGACAAGCGCATTAGCCAACTACGCCACCGAGGCGGGTAATATATAAAGAAGAATCAACAAATTTCTTAGAAGGATAAATATGTTTAATAAAAAGGTATGTGTTCTTACATAGCTCGAAATTCATTGTTTTAATTATTTTATACAGTGTTAGATGATCTTCCTTATTTTTTATTGTGAATGGATGTAAATAGTGTTATTCTGTCACGCATAGCAACACAGCGTGTTATGCTGCTTTCGAACTTTAAGTACAGTCTTTAAAACAAAAATAAATTGAATACTATATACAAAATTGGAAAAATATAAAGAAATACATGTTAGGGCAGAAAATAACGTTACAACACGCACGCACGCACACACACACACACTCTCTCTGTCACACACACAATTTATCACGCATTTTCCCTTACATACTTCCTTTATCACACACTATCCTCCTACACATACACATACACTTTTTTTCTCTTCTCTCGGTGTTTCTTTCTCTAACACACAATCTCACTATCCCTCACTCACTTTCAATCGATCTCTCTAAATTGATCATTCTCAGTCTTTTACACTCACTTTCTCACACTCACATACCTATTTGCACACTCGCCCACAAACTTACACAATAACACACTCGAACACTTACACTCTCATTTTCACTAGCACCTTTTATCTCTCTCTATCATACATCTTAATATATATTTTATTTTATTAGCCATTTCAATTTATAGAAATTACAAGGAAATGACAACATATTTCAACAAACGATCATTCATTTTAAAGATTATGAAATCAGGATGCCGGTTAAAAAAGTAGCCTAAAACTAATATCCAATTTTCCTACTGTTCCTTCTGTATGGACAGTGGTGCATCTGTATAATCATTCTTTGTTTACATCACCATGGAAACCATGATTTGTGTATATTGGCAACTAAAATATTTGTCTTTGTTTAAAAATAAGTGGTCGAGTGTTTGGGTGCAACGAATATATGGATATCTGGGAGAGGGGGCATTTTAAAGTTCTCATGTGGGCGTGAATGGGGGAAAATATAAGTTTTTATTCAAATTACACACAAAAAACTAAATATCTAAGTAAAGTTGATAGCCTTTGACGAATAAACTTTTAACCAAAAAGTGGGTGAAGGCTTATTAATATACAGATCCTTTCCCAGTAAAAAGTTTAAAATACATTTTAGTGCAATAATCTGCAGCCATTGCTGCAATGAGCCACTAGTTAATATATATACGAATATAAAAGAACGGTTAGTGGCATACGGAGGGAAGAGGGATAAGCAAATAGTTTCAAAAAAAAACCACTACTAGGAATCGAACCAAGATCCCCTAGACCAAGTGTCTTCAACCCACGGCCCACAAAACTTGTTTTTGTAGCCCAATGGCTCATGAAAATATAAAATTATTACAATAGATACAATGACAAATACAGATACATATTTTATATAATCAACTTATAAAATATATATACGTACTTTGCTTTTTACGTGAACAAAAGTATTACATTTTTATACAAATGTACTTTTAAAGGTCAAATGTCAACTATAGTAAAAAAAAGACACATTGAGCTACCTTCTGTTATGAAAAATATAAAAAAGGGAATAAACAACAAGAGAACATTCATACTTCACGATAAATCCCAAATGTCACCTTTTTGAGACAGGCCTAACCCCTAGTGTGAGCACGAGTATATAAAAATGATCTAATACGATTATCTCAATATTTACTCAACCCAAATAATGTCAGTACAGTATTGTTGCCCGTGAGTCAACAAGAGACAAAAACTTTGGGCCTTGGACTTAAAAAGGTTGAAGACCCCTCCCCTAGACTAAGAGTAAACAACTCAACTCCTTAGCCAATGTACAGCACAGGCCCAGTCAATTCTTAACCTAAGGTAGCACACCAAAGAGGATGAATAGTGTAAGTAATTACCTAAAATAACACTACTTAACAAATTACAACTTTTTATCTGTATCTGGCAAGTGGATAAGTGATTATACCCAATTTGTGTGAGCTGAACTTGATGGAATATTCAGAAATTCTCTATCACGTCATGTTTATTAGATATACCTAGTAACATTTATATTATTTAACATTATAGCACCATACCAAATAAAGGCAACTGCTCTTTGACACCCACTACAATTATTTTATGACAAAATAGGTTTTAAGACAATAGAATATAAGCAAATTAAATTTAAAGTTTTAAAAATTATTGATATAATAGATTAAAGTGTTCAAATTGCCTTAATTTATTCATATTTAGTTAGGAAAATAGTGTACGTTAATATAGACTTCCGTTCGTACAGTGTTTCATCAGTTTGCCTAGATAAATCCAGCAATTGTCTTGCATCATTGCAGGGTCTCATCTTCCTTGGTACCGGTATTCCATAGTTAAAATCTCCTGGTGAAAATGTTCACCTTGTTCATTGCTAAAAGAATCCAAAAGATTTTACACCAAATTGATGTAATTTAGATCCTTTATGTTACCTAAAAAATCCAGAAGTAATAGCTTTGAAAGACATCCATGCAGCTAATTCAAGGTCATTCAACTTGGCATTAAATATCGGTTCTTAAAGAAGTTTCCTAATCTGAGGGCCAGTGAATACGTCCTCCTTTAACTTATTTTCAGTCAGTTTAGAAATCATTTCTTTCAACTGAAAGAACCCCCGGATATCTTGAGCTAATAATTTAACCAAAAAAATGCAAAAGTCCAAGCTTAATATGGAGTGGAGGCAAAATGATTTTCCCAGGGTCAATCAAGGGATGTTTAACATTTTTCTCACCAATTAAAAAGTCTTGACGTTTCATCCATTATTTCTCTAAATAGTGGTTTCTTGTATCTCGACTACCCCAAAGGCAAAGATAACAGCAGTATTTCGTAAAACCACCATGTAGGCCAAGAAGCAAAGCAACAACTTTTAAATCATTGCAAACTTGCCACATGTCATCTTTATATTTTATTCCTTTTATCAGCTTAATCATACTCTCGTAAGTTTCTATCATTCCAACTGCATAAGCAAGGGGTAGTGATGGCACTTTATTCCCATTATGTAGTAGCACTGCTTTCAGACAAGTTTTGGATGAATTTATAAAGAGACGCCACTCTTCAAGATTATGTTGGAGTCCAAGTTCCATCATCAAGCCATTAATGTGTGTACATAAACACACTGCGTTGCACATTTCTGAATATGTAGACAATAGTTTGTTTATTTTTCTAAAACTTGGAATTTTTGTGCCTTGAGATAAAAGGTGCCACTGTTGGAGCCTAGAGCCAAGTAGCTCTGCTTACTGTTTCGACAACAGTAAGTCACTAACTAAGTCATAAAGTTACGCTTGTTCATTAAAGTGTGGTATTTTATCATTACATTCAGGACAGTACTATTCATCAATTAAAGTTTCATCTGTTTCTCCGTCTGATGTTTCCATGTCTGTTGCATTTAAAGGTGGTACAAGAACAGATAATTCTCCCCCATCTTGCACGGGCTTGAGTGCTGAGGATACAGTTACATACTTAATAGTATGTTTATTTTTGACTGAATATCCAGATATTTTTGGTCTTACAAAAATAGCAGTCGGTACTGTGATATTTTGGTTCACGCCAAACCATTGGAACAGCAAAGGATATAGCACGACGTTTTCCTTTAAGTCATTCAGCTAGTGTAACGGCACACGATATACAGCCAATTTGAGGGGCCCAGCCTTTTTTTAATCAAACTCGAAATAGTTTTTTGTTGACTTTTTGTTGCGAACTTACCACATACATAACAAAAGTTATATGGACTATTTACACATCCACGTACTTTAAAAGTTGACATGTTTACGATAGCACTATTCGCTAAACTGACTGAGAACACCAAAACACATAAATACAAAGGAATGTAGCACTGTCATATTCTCTGAAAAGATGCTGATGCTAGACTTTGTTTTAACGGACTTCTAGGCAGGCCTGCGCTTGCGTGCTGCAACACCTCTTCTTAACACCCCTCCTCCAGCACTCTGACACCTATACCCCCACCCACCCAGTTCCTAACACTTGAATGTTTAAATATATCTTCCTAATTTTCCAGATATATTTTGTATTATCCTGAAATTAATATTTAAGTAAATAATGTTTGTATATAAAAAAAACAGTATAGTGGGACATGCCAAACAGTGTGAAATTTCTATTTTAACTTATAATGCAAAGTGACTTGTATCTCAAAAACTTTAGGTGATAGAACATTTTTAATAACATATTTGAGTTCAGCACGTCAATCTTAGTAGGAATTTGTGTATAATAATATGCCAGATACAAAATGGCTGTTGATTAGTGTAATTAAACAATATGACCTGGGAAAACATAATACAGCAGGTATGTTTTATGAAATGACTCCACTATGATCGGTAGCTACAGTAGTAGGACATTTATGGGGAATTTAAACCTATTGGGTTAGAGATGGTCGTGCTATCAAATAGCCTATCCCTACCAGTCATACTGGGGATAGCAACCATTGGGTAAGTCTCATTATATTGTGGCTACAATTAATTAACCACATGCTCTAATTAGAGGTTGTGTGGGTCTTATCCATGATGAAGGTTGGCGAGAGTTCATTAATGAACCCGTCCCATAGTCCGACTGCGGTCGTATTTATTCAAGGGTGGTGAGGTGGGTGGAGGGTGGAGGGTAGAGATTAAGGAACTACTCGCTACCAGATATTGCGTTGCTACCATTGACATATTTGGGGGCTCAAATGACTGTAAATACGTGTTTAGTGGTGTAATCAATTGGGAAACAAAAATGTATGTTAAAGTAACTAAATATTTATGTTTTCATTTATTGGAGGTATTTAACGTGAAAGTTCTGAACAACCTCATTATATCAGCACTCAATTTATAGCTTACTTAAAGTTATAGTAGACTCAATACCAAACCCCCGGCCGTTAATTCATCACGATGGTATGGTAAGCCCACATTTAACCAATTATCAATTTCTCGTCCATGCCAGGGATCAAACTCGGGACCCTTAGCTCAGTAGACAGACACGCTAAATTGTCTTAAAAAGTATTCAAATACGTAAAGACAAAAGATACGTGTTTTTGCATTATTATTCAAGTGGGTAACGTCACAATCCTGTTAAAGTAGACAAATGGGTAATTTTATACATCCTTGTTAAAGTAGACAAATGTGTATTCATGTTAGTGAATGTAGCCAAAGGGGTAACGTTGGAGCCTTTATTGTTGTTGAAGTAGCCAATTGTATTACGATACAAGTTTGTTGAATTATCCAAGGGAGTTGATAGGCGTTGAAATTCGGCGCTTGAAATTGTTCTCACAGGACGCAAGTGAAAGACTAAAGCCAGTTGTAATTATTTGATGCCACAGTTAAGATGCTCAATTCATAATCTGATAAAGCGTTTCTATACCTCTTGGCAGTTTTTATCCAACATTATATATATGTATATGTAAGCATATGATAAACCATTGTAAGAAATATTTTGATAATACCACAATTTATTCAATTCCATCTGTTGGCATCGGCAGTTATGAAAAAGAATTAAATGTGAACTCCGGTAAATCTGTGTCGAGTGCACACGTTGACAATTACTAACTCGTTTTCTCTATAAACAGTCTCATCTGTAAATACCCCCATATTGTTGGCGCATGTCAGCACCGATCGTCATTGGTAATCAGAAAGCAGCTAAAATGATTTCTCTCTATAAGCACCTTAAAACACGATATTGACTCACGACCACACGACCATCGATGTGGGTCGAAACATATTTGGGAGGAAGATGAATATGGAACGTACGTTATTAATTTATGTACTCGTATAAAATACCAAATTTACCGTGGATTGGCTCTATATATGATGTTGCCTGTGTGCCGGGGTAGATATAGTATGTATTTAGGAACCCGATGCAATTCAAAGTTGATTTACCATCTGCCAGTTCCAAACAATTCCCAATAAAATCAAACAACAGTAATTAATGAATTTTAATTACATGTGAAAGAGCCGTAAATACAGTAATTGGCTGTTTTTAGCGGCTAAGCCAGCAATGTGTGGGAATATGTGGGTTCAACTACCGCGGTAGCTGGGTTTGGGGGTTGCAAGGATGAGGGGGGACTATTATGGTCGCATTTGGCTTATACGTCACGACAGGATATTTGAAAACACTGGATAGCTACGAACAAACCAGGGTTTTAAGTTTATAAGGTGAATTACCGCGTTTTAATAACGACATGAGTATTTATTAAATGATACGAATCGGTGAGCGCACACACACACACACTAAAGCTGGGTATCTATTTGTTACGTATCAACGTTTCGTTTCACTGTTGATTATCAGTGTCGAGGGAAAATTTCGCATAGTTGCACGCCAAAATGTGATACAAAGGAAATCAACCAACCAACCCGATCGGTCATTTGTTGGTTTTTCGCAGTCACATCAAAGGAATGATACAGCAATAGATTTAATCAAGCTATCATGAACATATAGTCTTGTTTGATGGTGATTAAGATCTCGGAATACAGATCCTGGCTGGATGTAGTATGGACGTTTTTAACTCAGTGGTTCTTCACTCTTCATCCACGAAGATGTTGATGCACTTTCTGTCAATTTGTTTTCCTCATCCTACCCCAATAGTCTGAATACTCAGATATTATAAATGGGTAGTAATATAACGGAAAAATAACGTAAATAACATCGTTTCAATGTTGGAATCATGCTTGTTGAAAGGGGCTAGGATATCTTCTATAAAGACGTCCCCTGGCAGTCAACAGTCCACACCTTCCTTCACATTATAAAATTGAACTTATAGACTCTTGCTAGGTAAGTCCGGGTAGGTAAGTGCGGGGTGGCTGCTATGATCGTACAGCTTTGTTACGAATGATGATCTGACTTCCATTCGTCGGTCTGCCAGCTATCAAACATGGAGGAGTATGTCTCTGTGTTATTACGTTAGGTTGACGAAATAATTGAAAATTACCAATAAAATCCAATAAATATAATAGGAATAATTCTGATACCAAACCTTTCCTTGCCCTCTGACAATAAGTGTATTAATCACAACTTGTAAATGTTAGGAGTGCGAGGCCTCCACCGTGGTTCGGATTCCACGTTAAACTGTAGGTCCTCTATTTTATCTCACACTCACCCTACCATTGCCCATTAGCATAAGCGTGTATAACCCGAACGGGTGGTAAAACTTGGTGCTAATAATAATAATGAGGAATAATTAACTTGTCGTACAAAGATCCATCCATGATTCTATAAATATATTCAGGGATAAGTAGTTTAAAATGAATACCGTGTTTCGAAGCAAACTGTGTGTGAAGTGAAGAATCCTCTCGTTCAGAGCCTACAAATATTGAATAATCGTTAATCATGGCTTGATTGGCCGTCATATCTTAGTCGGTAGCATAAGTTTCTAATAACCTAGAGATCACGGGTTCATTCTTAATAAGTTCAATCCTTATTTTTAATTTCTTCTATTGCAAACATTTAGGTGGAATGAAAGGGGATGTGATTAAAGAGTGGTATTTTGTAGTTTTCATAGGAAAATATTATTTTTGACAAAATAAATAAAATATTACTCCATTACAAACTTAGAATTTAATTTTCTTCGCATGGTGACCTCAATATTTTTTAAATATCTTTCAAGATTGCCTTGGAATTTAATGACAACTTTTTTCTCTGCATTTAAAAAGTTTGTTGGATAATGCCATGCTCATGACAAACATTCGGCAAATGTTTATATCCCCATATGAATAAAATTCAAATCTATGGTTGTACTGAAGCAATATTTTATTTATTATGGCAAAAAAAGTTCTTCAATAAAAACTGCAAAAACACTGGCCTTTATTTGGGTACCTTTCCAATCCACCTTAACTTTTAAAATCAGAAATTATTGGATTAATTTTATAAGGTGATTTTTATTCTAAAATCTTCATCAAAAAATTATTTTTAGTCGAACCTGTGTATAATTACACCAAATCTTCATTAGAAATAACTAATATGTTAAATTAAGCGCTTTTAAAATATGTTGTATGTAGGTGATTATTTGAACACAATTTTAATGGGTTTGAGAACATGAAGATAATGCTTGTTTGATAAATAACTATAAAAGATAATTAGCATTAATATAATTACTATTATAAATCTTAAAAAACTGTGAAATAAAAAAATAAAACAATATTGAGACTGGTATATTTAGATATCCAGTTTTTGTTTGTTTTTAAGTTTCTGAGGATGTATTTTGAGATCTCAGACTCTGAAGACAAACACGCAATCATCTAACACAGAATAGCTTGAGTTTGAATAATATAATTTAATAAACACTTAAATAATTTTAAGTAATTTTCAAAACAATAGTTTTGGTAGTAAACAAATGGAATATTTAAAACTAATCAAAACAGTTAAATCGTTTTTCACTTTGCACTCAACGGAAAGAAAGCGTATTCCTTGGCTTACATAATATGTTATACAATGATGTGTTTTAATACCACTACGAGTGTTTTTGTTATTAACCTGGTATCTGTTTTTGACAAAAGCGTGTTCGTGGTTTTTGTATCGCGACTGGTTCCGAGTTTTTATGACAAAGACAAAAACAAACTCCGGTTTTACCAATATTACTACGGTTTGATGAGATGAGCATTTAAATAAACACTTTTCTTCTTTATAGCCGGATTTCAACATGTTAGGAAGCATTGCAGTTGAGTTAAATTCTTCTTTTTCTCAAAATTCGATGGTGCGTATTTTATATATATAAATGTTCAGGGTCCCGAATCATAGCTTTATAATTTGGAGTGTACGGTGCAAAACTCTCGGTGAACATTTTTTAAACGTGTAAGATTAAAATCACGCCAAAAATTGTGATAAATTACGATCTTGGGTATAACGCGCTCTAAACTCTCAAAAATAATTCAAAACTCTCTTGTTTCAAACCTGGTTGAGTCACGCTACGTTGCTGAATATCATTATCGTTAGTACAAAACTGGGACCTATCAATGATCCGTATGGCAGTCTCCTAGGTAGTGATTATAGGAAGGCTTGGCATTCGGATCCCAAGCAAGGTGACAAAGGCAGAGAGCTCCTATGAGTTACCCTGGGTACAACAGCGCCATGACTATAAGATTATCCCTAAGATTCTTCGGTTCAATTACAGTAGCCCTATGGCTTTTTTGGTGCTGACTGACAGCTTTAAAAAGTTACCAGACCAAATTACGTATCCGTACGCCGAACCAGATGATATGAAAAAATATGTGTTTAGCAGCTGTCACTTCTGACGGTCAAAATTTATGTATNGTGTTTAGCAGCTGTCACTTCTGACGGTCAAAATTTATGTATGTACCTAAATTTTGACTGTCAGAAGTCAGCTGTAAGCTGTCAGTCAGCACCAAAGAAGCCGTGAGGCTACTATATAAATACTCACTTTTCTCGTTGGGGGCTCCACCCCCAAACCTCCAGTGAGTTTTCTTTACAAGTGTATGTAAACTATGTGAGGAATGCCAGGTCTCCACCGTGGTTCGGATTCCACGTTAAACTGTAGGTCCTCCATTTCATCTCACAATCACCCTACCATTACACATTAGCGTAAGTGCGTATAACCTGAACGGGTAGTAAGACGCGGTGCTAATAATAATAATAATAATGTATGTAAACTAACGTAATTCCAGAGCCATTTTTTGATAGGTCTTACCGTTTAACCAAAAGAGACCTTCAAAGAAAGGTCCACACCAACTTTTTTTTTTACTTTTCGGAATTTTCCCGTCGGTTACAGGCTAGAGGCTATACGTTTGCCAAATTTCTAATTCTTAGCTCATCTGGAAGTGGGTAAACATTAATGCCACTGAGTGAGTCAGCCATGTGGATTTGTAGTGTAATAATAATAATAATAATAATAATAATAATAATATTCTATTAAGACTCTCAAGGTTATTAACTGCTTAATCTGAGGGCTAGGAAAGGAAGTAATAATGAAGTGCACACATATTAGAGTGCTGAGTCGATGTAGAATAAACACAATAATAAAAATTATATGTAAAACCACCCTCAGGTTCACCTATATTAGATCCATCAACAGTTTTAGATTATTTTCAATCTACAAGTTTAGTAAGCCTATATCTTCAGTCCGACTAATGGTGCTAATCCGATTGCCGAAATCTTTCTCATGGAATCATGTTCAAACGTCAAGAATAAAAGGGGAATTTTTTTATTTTTAATATTTTAACTGTAACTATAAAAATTAAAAATGTACAAATCTAAATTAATTTTAAATAACGTCACGTTTTATATATAAACATAAGCTGTATTCGCGTAAAGAAATAGAGTAAATAAACAGCAATGTCAACATAAAGCTTAAGTTTTATCATTGTACTCTACTAAAGTAGCCCCATGGCTTCTTTGGTGTTGACTGACAGCTTTGAAAAGCTACCAGCCCAAATTATGTATCCCTACGCCGAACTATATGATCTGCATAAACATGTGTTTAGCATCTGTCGCTTCTGAAAGTCAAAATTTAGGTATATACCTAAATGTTGACTGTCAGAAGTTAGCTATGAGCTGTCAGTCAGCACCAAAGAAGCCATGGGGCTACTGTAGATATTATTAATTTTATAACAAATAGTTAATCAAATTACAAGTGTTCTATCATACCATTGATGTGAATTCATGATTCCACTACCATTGTTCGTTTTGATCATTTACTTATATTTCTGCCAATGTTATAACATCTTAATAGTCAGATGGAACTAAGATATCAAGTTCCTCTTACAAGTTTTATTCATTTTTTATTAGTGGTGAATAAGGCAGAATTTAGAACAAAAATACATCGAAATTGGAGTGCAGAGAGAGTAAGAAACCATTCATGAAACAAACTTCACTACACTGATCTGAAAATCGAATTTGTCCTCCCCGTCACTAACTAATCACTATGTTGTAACAGTGACGCCCTCGATCATACGATATAAAACGCTTGGTACGAACTTCATCTATGAGTCTCACTTCACTGGTTTTAGAGAACTATCCCCCACCCTTTTAAAATTAAGTAGCTTAACATTTCCTGGCTACCCAAACAGACGGTGGTGTGGTCTAGGGCGTTAAACTCACAAAACACTTGGCCTCCATTGACGTGGAGGTCAGGGATTGAAACTGGGCAAGATGTTAAAAAGTTGTTTTTTAAAGTGAGTCATTATTTTTATATGTTTATCCTCTACCAATGTGAATGCAGGTGCATTTCCTCTCACTTATATACATACATATATACCCACATCTGTAGACAAATTATTACACATCAATTCCGTCTAGAGGGTTCAAATACTGGCTGAGTGAAACGATTGCTTTATTATTAAAATATTTCCCAATCTCCTTCCTCACAGATGGGGGTAAATTTACTCTAAATTGCCAATAGTGTAATTAAATGAGGAAGCCAGAAAGGATAGTGAGACTTTTTTTTTCAAGCTTTGGCGTTAAACGCAATACTAATAATGTTATGTATTATATTAATTATATTCAACACAAAAATAAAGATCTATTAAACTTCGGTTCGTTGTTTATTAAATAGTTTCCAGCTTTTAAAGTTAAACCAAACAGAGAAATGAAAAGGTAAAACTTCAAATATCCCTCGGAATTTTTATAAACAAAATAAAGGGGATCAAACGATATCTAAAATTTCGAGTAAGCTACTCACAAACGATATAGATATAGTAATAAAAAAAACTCTAAGTTATATCCTACTATGAAGTTCACTTATCTAAACCTTTTAGTTTTTAAAAACACTATAAAACGATATCTTCAACGTTATTTGTTGATATATTTTTCCTTTGTGAGACCGAATGCACATCCATAAATCAACAAGTAAATTTGAATAATCTATTTTTAAAAATGCATGTGCTCTATGACGATGAAAATCGTCAAATACGAACTTTTTTTTTCAAATATGCTATACACGACGAATATCAATGTATGCTCTGATCCAGTGAGATCTAGATAACTTCTTACACAGCAAAATGACTGCCGAGTTCACGATCACCCTAATATTACTAACGTAATGTACCGTTCACGTGATGTAAATAAACATAGCAAGTGATCCAGATTTTCTTAGCATAATGGTGGCAGCGCTAGGACATAAGTAGAGCAAAGCTGCTGCTACTGTTTGGAAATAATTTGGTCACAAAACTGGAACTCAAGCAGTTAAGGCTGATTAGTCTTCAAGTACTTGCAAAATATAGTTATCAGAGCCATGTATTAAAATGTATGAAGAAGATAAGACGTTTTGGTGTTCTTAAACTTTACCGAAAAAGACAGGTGAACACCATAATCAAACAATTTATATTCTAAATAATCCTTTTTGTGTGTGTGTGCTCGCACCATGGTTGTCTCGCAGAAACATGGGGTGTACTTCACGTAGTTCTACGTAACGTAAGTAGAAAGTTCTACATCAACAACACATCACGTTAACCTCACGTCAAAGGTCATCCACCCTTTCAACAGAGGAGTTCTGGGCAATAACTAATTTCCTACTCTCTCTACAGTGTAATGTTGCCAAGAGATAACCAGCCAGCCACCCTCTCTCTGATATGGAGTCACGTGCAATAACCAACTTGCCACACCCTATATAGGGTGAAGTCATGCGCAGTAATCAATAAGCTGTCTCTAGGGTGGAGTCCACCCAGAAATTCTCTCTATGGTGGCGTCATGTGCAGTTGCCATCCAACAACTATCTCTAGGGTGAAGTCATGTGCAGTTGCCATCTAGCCCTCTCTCAAGGGTGAAGTCATGTGCAGTTTCCATCCAACAACTATCTCTAGGGTGAAGTTATGTGCAGTTGCCATCTAGCCTTCTCTCAAGGGTGAAGTCATATTCAGTTGCCACCCAACAACTATCTCTAGGGTGAAGTCATGTGCAGTTGCCATCTAGCCCTCTCTCAAGGGTGAAGTCATGTGCAGCTGCTATATAGCCGTCTGCCTAGGGTGAAGTCATGTGCAGTTGCCATCTAGCCCTCTCTCAAGGGTGAAGTCATGTGCAGTTGCCATATAGCCGTCTGCCTAGGGTGAAGTCATGTGCAGTTGCCATCCAACAATTATGTATTGGGTAGTCGAGTGCAGTTGCCATCTAGCCGTTTCTCTAGGCTGGAATCATGCGCAGCAACCGACCAACCACGCTCTTAGGAGTGACGTCCTGCACATAGATTGACCAGATGCTTTCTCTAGGGTTGGCTTCATGCACCTTGATCGACCGGTTGCTATCTCTAACGTACCGTTGAAATTGACGATCAACCAACCATTGATTCGAAGGTGACATATTGCACGGTAGTTATATCGCCTCTACCTTATCATAGTATTATCATATAATACCTCGTCCCAGATCCTTGAATGGATAGAGACAGGACTGAATGTAAATATTTGTTCACGATTGGAAAACCAAGAGAAAAGTCGAGTGTGATTCAAATGTTACACCTTCATTGATTGTATTTTATGCGTGTCTCTTTCTGGATTCTTGTTAATCTCTATCTCTTCTCGTGTATCTCTTTGGCTGTGTCTCTTTTCCCTTGTGTATCTGTATGTGTGAATAGTCCCAGATCTAACTGAAGACCAAAAAGTACCGACTCAGAATCGTGATAATTCTAGTTCTTTATTACATTTTAGTTGCTTAAAGAAAGGTGTGGGATTTTGTTTCAAATGAGTATTTTAGCTAACAAATCTAACCTAACCTAATTGGATTTAGCTTAATCTAAACTATAGATTTGCATACATAATTATTTGTTTGATACCAATTCCATTTTGTACCAATTCCCTTTGAGCAATTTTTAGTTCCTACGACTGACACAATTTTCATTCTACTAAGCTTCCTGGATTAAAGTTAAGCAAATAAAACTCCCCCTTAGAAGGAGTCCAAGTCCCTCTGAAGATACTTGATGAATGGCGTCCTCTCCTTGTTGACCTTTCGCGCGCCGACGTGCAGGCAAGTGCTCGTAGATCCAGTCTATCCCTGAGTCCTCAAGCCCTTCAGGGGGGGTTTATGTGACGTGGGATCCTTGGCCTCGTCCAACTTAGTAGAAAGGGGGTTAGGGTTTGAGCTGATGACTAAAGTTTGAGGATCCCAGGGTCGAAAGGAATATCTGGGACGCCCTTATAACTACATTTCAAGGTGTTATTATACTCTCATTGCTGCTCACTTATTCAGATTTTCCAGTAACTTGGAGTCCAGGATTTGAATCCATAATGGAAGTAGGCTATTGAGGGTATTTTATCCTAAATTCTCTTCAGCTTCACACAAATGTGGGTACATCTCTAAGATATATCTTCCTCAAAACCTCAATAACGTAGCTTAAAAGGATGTATCACGGACTGATATTAAAATATGGTGGTGGCAATGAGGGCTTATATAAACCATTTCAAATACTAAAATAAATCAATCAATGGACTTACACTAAGCTTTAAGCACTAAACTATATTTAAATGTAATATAGCGCCTACCTTTTTCCTCCCTTATCCATACATTTAAAATGTAGAGATGCTTAACACATATATTCAATGTGAACATATCAATTTAATTAGTTCTTTAAATAAGTTTTTATCTATAGCTATATATTATATTGATCATTGTTTGATTTTGTGTTTCATCTTTGTAAATAAATGACTACGAAATGTAAATTAATTGGTTCTATTTAAATAAAATACCGATAGACGAGGCTACTAAGAAAATACTAACCTTGGTCTCGGTGATATGCCATTAATTTAAAGACTTTGCTATTTAATTTCGACCTCATAATATATATAGCTTCATAAAACACCTGTCAACTCGGTGGTCTTTGGATAATATGCTCGCCTAGGAACCCAAGGTTCATGGTTTCAAACCCAATGAAGGTCGACAGATTTTTCTTAAGCGATACAAATTTCCATAGCAAAACTTCCTTTGTTGGAGAGAAGCGGGAGTGGGTAAGTAAATCCGTCGGTCTCGTGTCGATTGTGACATGTAAAAGAAACCTGGAAGTAATGTGAACATATCTTTTCTGATAATATTGGTAATTTCACTCTAGCCCATAGAAATTTTCGTGTGTGCCGATATAATCAGTCGATTTAGAAAGTGCACGTTAAATATCTCAAATAAATAAAAGTATACAGCACTCAATTTGTTTGTATATACAAATGTTTAATCCCTACATAATGAAATAAAGTGTAGACGTTTTCATGATTTAAAAATATTGTACCTATATAATTATATATTTGCACCCATTCTAGTTATTGATAGGCCTACGCATAAACATTACTAAATAGTATTTTTCTTTTTCACATATTTGAGGTGCTTAACGTGCAATTTCTTAACCGACTGATTATATCAGCAGTTGAAAACCTCTATGAGTGATAGCGAAATTACCTACCAATTTTGCAAGAAATGGTAAATTAAAATAATTTCCAAGGTTGATTTACGTGCTAGAATCGACATGGGACCGACGGTTTTACTTTCCCCCCGAAAGAAGCTGTACTACGGATTTATATCGCTCCAGAAAAATCAAACAACCTCGGCGGGGTTTGAACCTACTAATATCGGGTTTTTAGGGGAGCAATTTACCCCAAGGTCAGAAAAGTCAACATAAAGAGGTTTATAGTGATTAAATATACGTTGTCAGTTTTCAAAAACTGTCTCAAAGATAATTTTCAATAAAATAAAATATGAAAATAGAGCTCATTTAATAGTCTTCAAGATTAAGGCAACCCTAATCGAAGCCAATATGCATAGACAAATTTCCATATTAAATAGTATTTTTCTTTTTCACATATTTGAGGTGCTTAACGTGCAATTTCTTAACCGACTGATTATATCAGCAGTTGAAAACTTCTATGAGTGATAGCGAAATGACCTACCAATTTTGCAAGAAATGGTAAATTAAAATAATTTCCAAGGTTGATTTACGTGCTAGAATCAACATGGGACCGACGGCTTTACTTTCCCCCCGAAAGAAGCTGTGCTAAGGATTTATATCGCTCCAGAAAAATCAAACAACCTCGGATGGGTTTGAACCTACTAATATCGGGTTTTTAGGGGAGCACTTTACCCCAAGGTCAGAAAAGTCAACATAAAGAGTTTTATAGGGATTAAATATACGTTGTCAGTTTTCAAAAACTGTCTCAAAATAGGTTTCCTCTTAATTATAGTAAGAGTTCAATTTTTCAAAAACCAATTATTGTATTTTTCTCTCCACATTACACTACCCATCTGCGCCTAGGTTATCCAAATATCTATAATAATGTGGCGAGGATCAGGTAGGTAGTGTTTAAGGCAATGTACCCAAATTTGTGTTAAACCTATTGGAAAGTAACACCTCGAGACACCCAACTGATATTAAGAACCTGATAACATTCTCAGTAGAAAATCAGGCATGAGACAAGATAAGACTGATACCTTTTACCCAGGGCCATTTACTAATTAGTGTTTTGTAAAATATTATTAGAGACTTATCGCTTAAACAGTTGGGATTCGGTTATAGACGAATGCAAAAATAGGTGATTATTCATCTAATTTTATCTTAGTTTCGAACATTTTCTCTTCAATCAATCGTTGGTGCCCTTCTTTACTACCATTATATTCATGTTGGCTTGGATAGAAAGAAACACTTATTTTCATATGAAATCAAAATCGACGATACCGTGTGTATCTTTTCTTCTTTTTTTCCCACCGCATTTTACTATCCGTCAGGGTTGTACACTTATGTACTAATTACATTAATGTGTTATAAATGAGTAAGTTTGAATTTAGAGGAGGTGTACCCAGTTTTTCGTGGAGGGAGAATGGAAAATTATTTAGGAAAAACCACCCTCAGTACACTCAACAAGGATTGAACTTCAATTCCTCCGTCTTTGGTTAGCGGGATTGAATCCCCATCTCCCTATCTTCGGCAGTCTAGTCTAGTCTAGTCTAATGCGAGGGTAGCGCCTTAGACAATACGATCACCAAGATGGGTGTGTATCTATGTTAATAGAGAACTTGGGGTGTAAAGCTGGACAACAAGAGTTCGAATTCCCAACCTGATATCATTTTTGTGAATCACCTTTCAGTTTTTCCAAAACTTTTTAGAACTGCGACCCGATATTTAGAGTGACATTCTTTCGAAATTCATCTAGATTTAATGGACATGGAGGAGCAATATTATTTATTTATTTTACTATTTTTTTATTATTATTAATTTCTACAGTCAAATTTTCCCATTTTAAACAAATATAATGACCCACCAAAAATCACCTCATGAGGCAACAATGGGACGCGACTCACAGTTTGTAAAGCACTACATTAAATAGTTTAATTTTCAGATTGCCAGTATCTGCAATGATACAAGATAGATTAACAAAATAGCAAAAAAATGGCCGTTAATAGTCTCCACGTGTCAATCCTGATTGATAAGCTACTCGTGAAAACTTTTCCCTCACACATTCTATGTATGTGCAGGTTCTACTCCTTTCACACTCAAGTAAGTGTGACCGATATACTTGTTGTGGGGAGGAATTACACACTGGGTGACGTCACAGCCACGCCCCCATAGGAAAGATACCACGTGCCTCTGCATCAAACGGAGACATCCAAACACGCAATAAGCGAACCTGTGTGTGAGTAATGTGTGGCGGTTTTCACCACATCTCACTACGCACACTTGGGTAATAATCTTAGTATTCTTATGTGATAGGGATGAATAATGTATAATTTATAGGAAATGTACCCGCATTGGTGGGAAGGAAGAGTGAGAGACCATTTTGAAAAAAAAACTTCAGTGACACTGGCCAGTATTACAATCCCGACTTCCCCGTCAACAGAATATCAAATAAAATGGTCATGACCTTTTATCCACTTGGTCATCAATGATGATAATAATAATAATAATAATAATAATGCGTATGTTGTTTTGGTGGACTGTGTCCTACTAGCAATCCGGACTAACCACATATTTAAACTGCAGAGGTAAAGATGATAAAATTATAATTTAGAATAAATGTATCCATATTTACTTAGGGGGAGAGTAGAAAAATACCAAAAACCATACAAGTACATCCGTAAAGGATTCGAACCAAACCTATTTCCTAGCTGATGCTGGTACATTAAAATAAATCCCATATTTAACACCATGTGTGTTAAAGCTAGTAAGCTACTAGTTATGATGGAGTACTAGTTTAGCTCTCTTTCATTCAGTCACGAGGACAGAATATGCTCCCACATTGTCCCCGAACACAATACTTGTAGTAGCCATATTACTACGAATTCACAAGATGGATGTGTTTGTTATCGTATGGTATGTATGAACGGGAGAGAGATGACATACATGTTCGGTCGCCTTATGTATAAACTATTAATCGTTCTCGTGGCACAGATCGTTGCCCATGGTACACCATAGGAGATTGTCCACACGTCGTACGGTCGTACCCATAATGAGATGATGTGATGATAGTGACTATGAAGCTGGTGTGAGAATTAACCTAACTTAGGCTTAATTATCCAAACCCTGGTGATCGTTGTGATCATTCCCTCTTGAGGGGAAAATACCCAAGGTATCACCCAGGAATCGAGCCCTGGATTCCCGATCCC
>CABFOW010007022.1:17072-27131 GCA_902141385.1 Timema californicum | reverse complement strand
ACACATATTGAAGAATCATCATAGATTCTACCATAAAATATGAGTGACTATCGACATTTTTATGAGGAATAAATTAAATTTTAAAATAAAATATAGCGTGTGTTACTCACTGATAATGTAGCTTTATATTGGCGAAAGAATTTTTAAAATCGGTCCAATTTTTGAGTTTATCCAATAAAAAAATTATCAAATCTTTCCTCTTTATAATATTAGGGTAGATATTGCATTATCATGGAAACGTGTTTTGACCTTTGAAAGTTTTATTCTTGTGCCTTGGGACTGTATCTTTTAAAACTACAACAAGTATTTATATCTTGGAAAAATAAGAGAAATACTCTTGCCCGAGTTAACTTATTCTCTGAATTAATGTCTTTTTGTACAAACTAGCTGAATAATCGTCGGTGAGTTTCAAGTTGAACAATATATTCTCCTTTTGACAGGGTCCTTAATTCATTCACGGATTCTGGACCTATTGAGTAAATGTTTGCTTTACGTGTTGCCCATGTGTCTGGGTGGTTAGGAAGGCTAACCACAAGTCTAGTAGACCTTGGCTCGATTCCAACAGTTCTCATTGTTGGGTTTATAATTGCTTCGCGTCTTATGCTGGTTCGGAATATTTGAAACGTACACTATTTTATGAATACAAAGTCCGGAAGGTGTATTTTAGGGAAATACAATTCCATTTTCCTGGAGATAAATGAAAAACATATCCTAAAAATAACTTCCATTAAATCTATTCAGAGATATAACCGAATCCTAGCCTGTTGTGTAAAATGTAAGCATAGGTCCATCAGTGGAGTACGGCAACACTGAGCCAATCCCACCGGCGACACCAAACATTACCAAAGGATCTGACCGGACTTATAGTATAGTAGTCAGCGCCCTTGTCTACAGGTCTAGAAGTCCCATGCTATATTCCAGACAGTGTAACTGTACCTATGATCGCCATGATCTGATAAACTAAGTTTAATTTAGGCTTAATATTTCAATCGTTCCACACTTTTATAATCACTATCATCACCTCATCTTATTGCTGGTACGAAGTGTATGGTGTACCCTGGGAAACACTCTTTGGCACCAGAGCGGCTTAAAGTCTACATACAGGGGACTGTACTAGATAATCCATCTTTCACGGTCAAATGATCATTAGATTCAAATTCCTGGCGCTTATGTCAAGATAGTATTGATAAGTGCTCTCCTATTTTAGTAAGAAAGACAAACTAATTTTTTTTTAATCTACAATGAAAATATGTTACTATATTATTTGTTTTCTTTTATAGATACTGATAATATCTGTCAGTCGCCCTCGGTGGTCTTCGGGTAGAGCGCTCGTCTCAAGACAAAATGTTCGGAAATTCAAACCCAATCAAAGTTGACGGATTCTTATGGAGCGATTAAAATCCGTAACGGAGCTTCCTTTGAACGGGAATTAAAGCAGTCGGTCCTTTATCGATAGTAGCATGTAACAGAACCCCGGAGGATATGGGGGAAAACCTTCCTGGAGAAATTGGTTTGCTCTTTCTCACTCGCTCATATAAAATAATTGTGGAAGGTAATGTGGAGCCACCACACATTCAGAAATCCCCCTCTAAATTGATTCCTACCAGAGGGTGCGGGAATCACTAGCCACCCGAAGGGTTGAGCGCATTCCCAGCTCCGGATGAATATAAATCACATCAAACCAATCTTGGGGTTGTCGACTTGAATAGAGGAAGAACCTCAATTAAAAAGACTGTTGCAGCTCACGTGACTATTTACACTACATGGGAGTAGATACAGTAGTTTTATAGTTGTCAGATAAGACCCTTCCTATCAAAATCTTACTATATAGAGTTGGTTTCAATCTCATGGAATGATAATTATTACAGTTTAGTATACATACATTATACGTATTTTCTACTAATTATTTATTAAATCTCGCCTTTTACATTCAGATACATTAAGTTATAGAATATTGTTTACTGATAACATGTACTGGCATCAGAATTTACTAAATATATTCAAGACTATTTGTTCTGATATTCAGTATATTTGTTTGGAATATATTACTAACACATTTTAGAGGCATACCGAGGCTTTTAGCTGACAGATTTTATCTATGATTGGTTGACACCATTTTAAGTTTTGTCGACTCTCACTTTAAAAAAAGGAATATTTAGAAATTTGTATGGTATATGTCTTAGGCTTTTGTCAAAATAACAATAATTCATAATAATTGTAATGGATTTAATAAATGTGTCATGCTAGTAGGACCTTCCTGTTCACACAGCTAGAGCTGTGGAAAACAAATTGATCCAATCCTGTTTCTTTTAGTGAAGCGGCGAAAACATATGAGCGTGATTTATCAAAGGTTAACAGGCCCATGCTCCAGATCTCCTTAGAATGGATATGTTTGATAGCTAGAAGATATTACTATATCTAGTTTCACATATTCATACGTCAAGTAAAGCCATGTTATCTGCAGCTGTCTCTTTTTAAATATAGTATCTACTTATCTATAGCTATAAAATACGATTAGGTTATAATTACACTAGGATGTTAAGGCTGAGTAAGGCTAAGTTTAGAAAAAATGTATCTGCAATTGCTTGGAAAAAGAGTGGAAAACCATCGAGGAAAACAAATTAGAGTTTCACTAACAGTACCTATTGGTTGGTAAAACTATAATTACTATTTTCCCATGCCCTGCTTTTTATTATCTAGTCGGACTACCCACATGGTTGCTACTGATGAGGCATGCATGAAGAAGGTGACGCTTATTGTATGTGTGCCCACATTTACGTGGAGGGATATTGGGAAGTCACGTAGGAAGAAAACACCTCAGTCAACCCTGCTGGAATTCAAGCCCATTATACATCCCCTTTTACTGGCAAACCATACCACATGTTAGGTCTATTGACCCCTTTGTCAGTGAGTTAGCTGATGTGCGCTGAAAAGGTATATTTTAATGAAACAATTGCCTTTGTGGAACTTAACTTTCACTTGAATGGAACACCAACACCTTTGGTACATCAATTTTGAGACAGTCGTTATATGGCCTTCAGTCTTAATATGGAACGATACAAACATCCAATAGAGAAAGTCAAAGTTCACTCTAAGTGTAGTCCTAACAGACAATCAATCCTATCTTGTTAAGTTGAGGATATAAGTGTAGTCCTAACAGACAATCAATCCTATCTTGTTAAGTTGAGTATATAAGTGTAGTCCTAACAGACAATCAATCCTATCTTGTTAAGTTGAGGATATAAGTGTAGTCCTAACAGACCATCAATCCTATCTTGGTAAGTTGAGGATATAAGTGTAGTCCTAACAGACAATCAATCCTATCTTGTTAAGTTGAAGATATAAGTGTAGTCCTAACAGACCATTAATCCTATCTTGTTAAGTTGAGGATATAAGGAGCGCAAGAGTATGTAAGTGTTTTTACAGTTATATATAAAAATAATCTTTGGTCAAAACTAAACCAAATATTTCTTCAGTATAAATATAGAGTTTAATTTTCTTCACATAGTTACCTCAACAGTTCAAAGGTGTCTTGGAATTTAATAACAACTTTTTAGATTAGTTTAAAAAGTGTGTCATCTAATTACACCATGCTCATTAAACATATTCAACAACTGTTGATATCACCATTTATATAAAATTAAACTCTACGTTTTTACAGAAGCAGTTATTTATCTATTTTCGCCAAAAATATGTTTCTCTTTAAAGAATTTCACAATAACCGGTCTTATCTCGCTTTCCCTACATCCTATCCCCACCTTAGATACTTGACATAAATAATAGAATAGCGTTTACTTTTTACCATATAAGTAACGTTGAGCAACAGTTGAAAGGGTATTAACACCTTACTCGAACATATTACTGTCCACATAGCTTTTGTCCAAAAAGGGCAAGATAATATTGGTCAGATCGGTCTGAAGATTTTGACGAAAGATTTATTGTTGCTAACGTCGTTGCCATGTCCTACAATTACGCGGGTTTGGCAACTCTATGAATCATCTAGCTCAGCAAACAGGTCTATAACAGAGTGGCGCCACGTGATTACATAAATCTGCAGCGGGGAATTACCATTCATATAACGGTCGATTGTCAATACAGGTCGTGTCTGCGTTGTCACACAAATATACGTAGCCAGACACGTGTGCAAAGAAGTGCCTAGACGCCATCTTAGATGTGCACAGATCAATCCTCGGTCCCGGCACAGATTTATCTGATTACCAAACTCTTCCTTCACCTCTGACAAGACATCTTGTGAATGTGGGGAATGCCAGGCCTCCACCGTGGTTCGGATCCCACGTTAAACTGTAGGTCCTCCATTTCCTCTCACAATCACCCTACCATTACACATTACCGTAAGTGCGTACAACCCGAACGGTTAGTAAGACGCGGTGCTAATAATAATAATAATAATAATAATAATAATAATAATAATAATAATAACAATGATTCTGATGCTCTTTGGTGGAAAAAGATGTTTCTCTTTTCTCAATTTTTCTGTAGATTGTTCCCAGTTATGCCGGTGAGTATATTATTTCATTTATGGTCTTTGTTGTAATGTTTCTAGAACAATAAACATATTATTTCGTTTGACAAATCTAACAGGTTTTCAGTAAATGTATATTTTATGATAAAAGCGTGAGAACGTCCGTGTGGAGCACGGTACCGGCTATCATCGCACATCTCCCACAAAACAAGCCATTCCCGCCAACGACGAACAAGTTTTGTGAAGTCGTCCCAGTAAGTCTCTACACTTACAGTAGCCCCATGGCTTCTTTGGTGCTGACTGACAGCTCACAGCTGAAAGCTGACGGCTTTGAAGAGTTACCAAACCAAATTATGTATCCCTACGCTGAACCATATGATCTGCAAAAACATATTTTTAGCAGCTGTCAATCAAAATATAGCTGCATATCTTAAATGTTGACTGTCAGAAGTCAGCTGTGAGCTGTCAGTCAGCGCCAAAGAAGTCATGGGGCTACTTGTAGTTTCTGCAGAAAGATCTTCAGAGTAGTGACCATTACCTCGTGTTTGTTTCTGAACGACAAAACATTAAATATTACTAAACGGACTGTCCTGTAAAGCCACACACACCTCATTGTCACGAGCTGTATTATTTTATCTCAAAAAGTGGTCTATGTTTGATTCTCTCGAAAAGTTACCAATAAGGTAGTACTTAAACTTCATAGCTTATCATTCATTAGCTGTGTACAGTGTCATGTCTGGAGTTGTTGACCGGATAATCAGAGTTAATTAAAACTGCAATAGTAATTTGTTCTCATCACTCAGTAAGATATTCATCAGTTGCGTATGGAGGTAAATACATTACCCATGTGAGGTATTTAGAGCAGAACTTATGTGTACTTGGTCAAATGGGGACCAAGCGTACTAGAACATATTACAGTTAGAGTTTTAACCAACTTTGCTTACCCTGGCAACACTACACGCCACGCCACTGCCTAGGCATGAATTTTTTCTTCTACAGTAGCCAGACACATTGGTCTTGCCATTAATGGTATTCTTCTCTGTTCGCAACATGACAAATCGAGTAACATAAAGATGCTCACCGGTCCATGGTACTATTAAACTTAAATTCTTTGAAAATTCTTAATAAGTCAGGACCAGTATCGGTGGTCACACAGTCCAAAGTCATTACTCTAACACTATACTTTATTTACGGGGGATGAGGAGGTTAAGGCCTAAGTCCTTACTTGATGAACTTGAGCTGGCTTTAAACATGTGATTTCACACTCCCTTTCCGTGCAAATGCGGGTGCACTTCCTATACACTCTTTACCACGCCCAAACCATTCAAATTAATCCACTCATAACATTGGTGTTGTTCAACACATTAACTCAATCGGTAGCGTGTCCTCCTACTGAGCTAATGGTCCTGGACTCGACTTCCGGGGCATGGCTAAAAGTATATTATTGGTTAATTGTGGGTTTACCCCCCATTGTGATGAATTAACTGCCGGGGTCTGGGTTTGTCTCTGTTCTAGATCTAAGTTAGTCTATTAATCATGAGTTTACATGACCAGCCGGTTTAGAAAGTGAACGTTAGATACCTCAATTAAATGAAAAATAATTAATAATAATCCTTTTTTTTTCACACCCCGTTTTACTAGCTATTTGGGCTGTACGCGTATTTATTAATTACGCCAATGGGCTAGGGATGATGAATGTTGCATATGGAGGAAGTTAACCCTCATTTACGTAGAGAAAGTGGTAAGACATTTAGAAAAAAAATAATCCTAAGTACATCAAACTTGTATCGACCCCCGATCTTCCCATCAACGGCAGTCTAGTCTCTTGCGAGAGTAGCACCTTAGACCATGTGGCCACTGAAGCTGGTAGGTTTTAACCTAATAGATTAAGAATGTATATATGTTTTAAATTGTGCAACACATATAATCTAACGATTAGTCAAAAATGATAACATATTAATCGTATACCTAGTGTTAAATGGAAACCAAACCGAAATACCGTCAATGTGTCAGTTTTGTACTTAGCTCCATCTTGCTCAGAAGAGCAATGACAAGCCTTACAAAACATAGCAAAGTACCTTCTTAACAATTCCTTATAGGCCAATACACAATACCTACTTTGTTTAAGTATGTATTTATCATAACCATATGTATTATTTAGGAAAACTTTTCTCTAACCCCAACTAAATATACACTTCTTTTTATCCTCGGCATTTTTTTTTAGACAAGTACCAATTGTCTACCCTCACCGCTTACCCATCCTCTTACCAAGAGTATATTGTATTGTTTATTTTTTGTCAAGATAAGAGGTCATTTTTATTTGTTTTGACTGACTGGTCCTATAATTTAATTTCTTAAACTCCTCATGTTATTTTCGAACGTAAATGGTCACTGTCCACAAGTTTCCTAGATAGTGGACAGGTTAAATCTTGTTCTTTTTTGTTTGAAAACTTCCACGAGTATTGTTGCGACCTTCTATTTGTTTCCCCAAGTGCTTATTTATCTAAACACTCTTATATTATTATTATTTCTTCTTTTCTTGGGATAGGACCAGAAGATACTGGCGTAGTAACCGTGAAAATAGATATTACAAACACAATTATGTTATTATCTTACACAATAGATTCAATCTAATAGTGTAATCTTTTTTTAAGGAACAAACTTTCAGTCTAAAACATCGTGTTCCTTTGTTAAAATCTGTTAGCCATTCAAAATTAAGATATACTATTAGTTTAAAAAACTAGTTTTTATTTAAAATAATTTGTGAGTAAACCTGTACTTTAATGTATATATTTAATACCACATGAATTCTAATTGTTTAGTAAAAATTTAAATGAATACACGCATACACATTATTGAATATATTAAGACATTTTGAAATAAAAACCATTATTAAATTTGATTTGAATTTAATAACGTAGAGTTCAAGTTTGAAATGCAATTATTTAATATTTAAAAATAGTTTAAATATATGGAGATTTTGAAAAAGGGTAGAAGTGGATCATATGTATCCGCATTAGCATGAAGTGCTTTTCACTGGTTTATCAGAAAATACGCCTTTCGCCTTTATTTATATTTTGTCCTGTTTCCACAGATAGGAGTAGGTGTTTATTTTAAAAATATAATCAAATTTGATTCAATTTAGGACATACTAAAAGTCTAATCATTGAACCTTAACCTAGATAATTTAGTACTATTTAAAAAAAAACTCCTAAATAGGCTTGCATTATAAAATAAATTGTAATCATACGTTTAGCGATGTTTAACTTCTGTAGGTATTGTTATTAAGGGCAAAACAACTTTTCCTAAAATAATGACACACTCGAGTAATTTGTTACAAATTCAATAGCGAGATATTTGTAAAAAGCTGTAAAAAAATGTATTACTGTATTTAACTACACCAACTAAAACATAAATCTTGAAAGATGTATGTAGTATTTAAACTTTTCATTGTAGTCAAATGAGAAAACAAATTTGGTTTTCACTGAATTTATAATTGAAAATCTGTTTTCAATTTGATTTAATTTTTATTTTATTACCATATGTCAAAATTAAAATTTAAGAAAAATATGTATTCAACCCTAGACCTTTAGTAATGTGTTTTATAAGTGTAATAAGTACTACCGCCACCAATCAGAATGATCTGATAATTTGTGACATCGTTCTACAGCCTTCCTTAAAATACGATTTGCTTGGAAGAGACTTCACACAAGATACAACTTCAAAACGACTGTTGTAAACAGCTTCTGGGTTTGTAATTTTATTTTTGAAGTTTAAGATATCTCATGATTACAATAGTGTTCTAAATTTGAGGTGTTTTTGTGTGTTAAGGTAAAATTTAAAGGAGATATATTGTTGTTTGTAGAGGATGAATAATTGTTCATGAATAAAGGCTTTATCGTTTTCATCCTGGTGCTGGTTATAGAATATATTAATCCAATTCTTTGTTAGAATTTTATTAATGCAATCAGTACATATATTTTTATTACCCACATATGTGGTTGCAAGGACTTAAGCTTCACTATAATGTTGTACTACATTGCAAGTAACAGGAAGGTTTGGGGTTCAAATCCCGGTCAATATAATCTCAAAGGGTACTAAAATGTGGGGGAGCTTTTTTTTTATCATCACGTCTTATTACTCATTTGGGTTTTATATCTATGAACTAATCAAGGTAATGAATTAGGGAGAGGAGAGCTAAATTTGACGTAGTATACCCACATCTGCGTGTAAGAAGAGAGTAAAACCACGCAGAGGTCTTGAAGACAAAATTTTGATTATTTATTATTATTATTTTAATAAATTATGAACAGAAAAAAATAATAAGTACCATCTTAATAAAGATCGACTGCTATATTTCATACAGTTGAGCAATGCGGGCTACGGTAGCCCCTGTGCAAAAATATGTGCCAATAGAAGCAGGAGTTTTAAAAATTAGACTAAATTTTTTTGTCTAGTTTACCAATTTTGCTCATTTTACCTATTTTACACTTTATCATCATCATCATCGACATCATTCGACGTTTCCACCTCAGCGGGTCATCTGGCAAATCCTCCTACATTCCTGTCTATCTCCCCAATCTTCTCCCTCTGCCACTTGTCTACACTCCACTTCTCTTACATTGCTGTCTATCTCTCCAATCTTCTCCCTCCGCCACTTGTCTACACTCCACTTCTCTTACATTGCTGTCTATCTCCCCAATCTTCTCCCTCCGCCACTTGTCTCCATTCCTCTCTTTTAGCAGTCATGTTCTTCTGCGCTAGGTCCATCCATCTTGTCCGTGGTCTTCCAATACGTCTTCTACCCTCCTCTTTGATCTGTAAGGCCTTCTTGGTAATTCCTTCCTCCTCCGTTCTAATCACATGTCCTAACCACAGTAACCTTTTTCTCTTCAGTGACTTCTTATGCTTTATACCCTGCCCTACATTTTTACTTTTTATCCTTTCTACCTTTTTAATATAAATTACATATCTTAACCTTTGTACTTACCCTTTAAACAATTTTTTGATATTTTTTTATCAGTTTACTTTTTAATTTTTTACATTTTGTATACTTTTTGCACCTTTTAAACTTTATACCATAAAATATTTCTTTGGAGCTGGGCCAGCTAGTTAATATAACAAGGTGTGAAAAGAGAAAAAAGTGCAAAATGTCCAAAAATGGTGAAATATGTTTAAAAATAAATCTAATAAAAAAGGTTAGTAAGATAAACAAGGAAAAAATTGCAAAAAATTTTTTAAAAAGGAACAAAATATCGAAAAAGGCAAAAAGGGTACAACTAGGCGAAAGCGGTAAAAAAACCAACCATGATAAAAATGCAAAAAAGGGCAAAAGTAAATCTTTTAAAGATTAAAAGGATGTAAGGGTTAAAAAGATAATAGTAGGGCAAAAAGCGTTAATGGCGTAGCTAGGGTAAAGAGGGCAATACGAGTACAGAGGGTAAAAAATTTAAAAGGGGTTGTTACAGAAATACGGGAAAAAGAGTATTACTTTATTGTAAAGGGAGTAAGAAGTTTTTAAAGTTGAAAAATTTCCTAAATGAATTAAAAGGGTAAACGGGGGGGGGGGGGAGGGT
>CABFOW010007022.1:0-17049 GCA_902141385.1 Timema californicum | reverse complement strand
GGGAGGGTTTGCCTAAACCGGATAGAAAGTTTAAGGGGGTAAAATATTGCTAAAATACTTTTGATTGGAGTTAACAACTACCGAAACAAAAAAAATTCTTGCTGCGAAACTCTTCTATTTTTTCATCAGCACCAAACGACGAGCTCAAAGAGTTGTTTTATAAAGAAGTTATAACTTATCTTTAATAGAAATGTCTGATTTTTAAATATGTTCTGTCTATATCTCTATGTTGACGTTAGTGTTTTACCTTACCTGCTGCGGTGTCTGGATGGTCTAAGGCTAGACTGCTGATCACAGGGTGATCGGGGTTCGAACCCGGTCGGATGTACTGAAGGTGATTTTTCCTAATTGTTTTCCCCTCTATCTCCACGCCAGTGCGGGTGCAGTTCCTTTAAACTAAACCTTCATCATCCATTGGCGTTCTGTACATTCACATATAATCAGAACAGGTAGTAAGACGTGGTGCTAAGAAAAGGAAATGTTGTCCTTTAAAAGCGAGGAGCTATCCGGTGGATGAGACTAAATGCTAATAACGGGTTTATGAGCTGATTTGACAATTAGTATAAAGAAAATAAACAACATTAATAATGTATTTTTAAATCAATAACTCAATTTCTAGCATATTTAAAGGAATTTGGTTATGACTCTTTATTCTGTCCAAGTTCATCCCTCTCTGGTTTCTAGGATTCCCATTTAAAGTTAAGGTTTCCCTTGTACACATGTTAGAGATTTATTTTATTTCAGAGAGTTCCAAATATTCTGTTTTATTCGAATACTATCTTAGACTACAATATTGAATGAGAATAATTCTACATATTGCCAAAACGTAGACTACAAAATGCTGGTTAATAACTAAATGATCTATTTAAATAAGGCATTCGGGTGAGTGAAGTATGGTGATATCTCTCTATTTTTATAGACTCTGCAGAAGGATATAAAGGTCATATAGAACTAAATTTAAAAAATTTTCAATTCTAAATTTTTGACAAAATTAACAATAATATATCTATCTGCACTTACTTATTATATAAATTACACTCTATGTCATATTAACAACTCTATCTTATTATATAAATTACACTCTATGTCGTATTAACAACACTATCTTATTTATAATGTTTTTAATATTATTTAATCATATTGTTAACTTTATACACATTAAGTTGTACCGTGGCTACAGACTGACCCGTCACCAACAACTGTTTTCTACCTACCCTATTCACCAGAAAAGCCGAAGTCTCGTTCAATAACAACAATCAAGCCACGGAATGACCTTGTTGGTCGTACTACATAGAATCTTTGAATGGGAGGTCAGCCACGTCCTCTCCTCTTCTCCGAACTAAGGCATTCGTTCGAAGCGCGCATGCGCAAGAGTGCAATTCTGTGTGGATACCAGTGGCTCAGGCGTCCGTTGTTACCCCCCACCCCCCGTTGCTATGTGAGTCTCAACTGCGCTGTGGAAGAGTGGAACCTTGTGATTGGACGTTGGTGACGACATGATGATGTAATTCTTTCCTACCTAGTTTCCCCGCTGGGCAGAATCAAATATAAGCTTGTGACCCGTAATGGAAATTACTCTTTGATGCTGGTTAGGTATAAGGACTACGAGGGCGTATTGTAGGCTCCTAGGATCGTCTTTAAAGTAAGCTGTTGATGTGGATGTAAATTAATCTTTGGCCATAAACATGGTATATTTCAGGTCATGGTTTAAATCTTGGAGAAGTTTAGGAAATTCATATCTAAATAAGAGAAGTTTAACTTTGACCATGAACAATGTATATTTTAGGTCATGGTTCGAATCCTGGAGGAGTTTAAGGAATTTATTGTAAAAGAGTGAGATTTGACTTTGATCATTATCTTTCGGTATTCAGGTCAGGGTTGGAATCATGGTCATGAGGGGTCAAATTATCTGAAGTGTTAAGTGTTAGGTTATTTATATTGTTTACAGTCTGATGACTTTATTGCATGTAGGTTTGTTTACTAGCTCATGGGGAATGTTAAGTGTTAGGATATTTATATTGTTACAGTCAGATGACTTTATGTCATGTAGGTTTGTTTACTATCTCATGGGAAATATTAACGTTTGGGTTATTTATATTGTCTACAGTCAGATGACTTTATTGTTATATGTTATGACTACTATCTTCGAGACCTATTAAATGTTAGTTTGATGGAAATGTTAACTTACGGTTTTGAGAGCTTTATATTCTCATGGGAAGGTATATTATTTGTACACCTTTAAAGTTTTTAATAGGGACAATTTCCCTGTCTATGTCAGATAATGATATCCTGTTTTACATCTTTATTTATGAAGAGAATTTCTTTGTTATTCATACCCGAGTATTGATATCTATCAAAGTTAGATATACTTAATTGTACTAATTATTCAATGTTGATTATCATCAAAATAAACGAGCCCTCGGGCTGTATTTGTGAACCTCCGCTTGTTCTTGTCTGAACCCAGACTACCTCATGGTTATGTCCATTAGACTTAGCCATAATTTCTCTGGTAAAACAAGGGTGTTGTTGGGCTTGCTGAAGCAGGATGACATAGGTCCCCTGTGATTACCCCTTTTTCTGTTGTAATTTAAAACCTCGCTTTCTGTGGCGACTAGTTGGACTTAGGCCATTCGGCTAAGGGACGGTCCCCACAGAGGGCATACGTGGTTGAAAGTTCTTTAGATTGAAAAATGATACCTGGACACGGGAATCAAACCCGGGACCTTTGGCTTAGTACGCCAATGCCAGTGGTCCTGGGTTTGATTCCCGTGCGCAGGTGTAATTTAAAGCTCTTGATATCTAGCTGTGACTATACCCAAAACTAACATCATTATATGTGGAGCCTAATCCTTAATTTTTATAAATATTGTTGATCATCCCACAAAAAGATTCTTCCATGCAACACCTCAAAAATTTTCAAACTTTCCGATAGAATGAATCTATTATATTTTAGCACCGCGTCTTACTACCCGTTCGGGCTATACGCTTTAAGCACTAATTACTCTAATGGATTATGAATTGGGAAGATTGAATTAGATGGAAGTGAACCCGCATTTGCGTGGAGGGAGAGTGGAAAACCATTTAGGAAAAACCACCCCAGTTCACCCGACCGAGATTCGATCCTCGATCTCCCCGTCCTCAGCAGTCGAGAAGCTCAACACGACAAGCGCGCTAGCCAACTACGCCACCGAGGCAGGTCAAATAGAATGAATTAAAAGGCGTGAGACCATTGGGGGTATTTTATCAAAATACAAATAATGTGTGATAATTCGAAATAGTATTCTTAGTAACGGTGTGTGTGTTATTAACTATAGTTTGTGTAATTAATATTAGATTGTTCTTTAACAATGGTGAATAATTTTGATGTATATGGTTTTTGTTCTGGCAATGTGTTACCAAAACGCCAAATATACACTACACTGTGAGTAGATATTATTACTAATAGATTCGTTGAAGAACATATTTTTATTGTAAATACAGTATTAGTAACTCTCAGGTTATAAAGAATCTTCTGCTAGCTTTCACAACCTCTTAAACTATATGGTGTTTATAATAATAATAATAATAATAATAATAATAATAATAATAATATATTCTGTATTCTACCTTCATCCCGTCTCATTGACGTCAATATAAGGATATCTCAGATGGACGGTAGAATGCAGTGCAAGAAAGAACTACCCACCTGAAGTGACTATTATTGACCACTCTGTATACCAATAATATATTATTTGTTTACGTCTTGATCTCGCTTTACTTCCCCTCCTCCCTTAATCCCCCTCTTTCCAATCATCTTGTAATAACGTATATCTAGCGGTGATTTAAAGGTACACGTTAGACAAGTTAGATTTTCAATTTTTTTTCTCAACTTAACCTTAGTGTGTTTTGTATCCAGATATTACAACCCAACTAAAAAAGTTCAGCGACGCAGTAGGTTATTCACAATCGTAGCACGCAATCACAGATATTCACAATGTTGATAAATAGCACGGTCCCCCCCTCATAAATCAAGATAATATTTTCCAGACATTATTTCAATACGTTACCTTGTAGAACATGTCATGTTGCAATATATAGTCGACTAGACACTCCTCATATTACGTCCGATAAACGGAAGCTTGACCATAACCAAATAAATTCTCTAATGTTTATGCTAGATACGATTTTTATAAATTGAAGGTTATTATGGATTATAAACTTTATGTGGTTTCTTTGTAATCATATTTCGCTGTTCTTTTATTTGGAAGTAGATTAGAGATTGGGAGCTTTCTACGCTTAAAAACACCTCCTTCTTGAACACCAATATCATGACATTAAGATATTTATTTAGTGAATGATATTCGTGAGGCTTCAAAATCTTTTAACAGTCTTAAATTATTTAATAATTTCCTGTTGTGACCCTATTGAGAACCTTTTCTTTTATATATCTTTGAATGGTTATAGCATTGTATTTTTATAAACTTTATCTTAGATTTGTGTAAAAAGTGGTTGAAATTGAAATAGTTCCACCTTTTGAGAAAGTATTGTAGTTGTGTAAACTGAGCTCAAGCAAATGAGCCCTACAATTTTTTCTGTTCCCATGTCTGTCTGTCTGATCAAAGGTTGCAACCAAAACAGTTAATATATTTGGTTCAAATTGGTTACCTAAGCTACATGTTACCTTATGGCATTTTTAAAACTTATTTGGATTCCAACCTTTAAATTAATGTTAGTTAACTCATGAATGTTTTTTTGAAAATTGTCATGTTCCAAAAAGTGTCTGTAATTATTTTGTTCAAAACTTATATTTAAAGACTATTTCATATTATTATCAAAACATTTTTTTTCTTTTTATGTAAACTTTACCAAGGGGTGTATTGCTGATTACCGATTTTAGAAATGTTTTGTAATTTACTAAAATATAACCTACCACATAGTAGAAAGTTTGTACACTTTATATAATACGGTTTTTTAAGTGTACAGTTTTTAACCCTATAGAAACACATGGGAAATATTTTGCTCCCAATTCAGCGTGAGCCTTATTTTAAAATAATCAACCATATCCTGATTTGTTCGAGACTTCAGGACAATAGCTGTAACGATTTTGAGCGATTTGGTAGACGATACTTTAAGTCTAAGTTTCAAAGTAAGTAGCCCTTTGTCCTAAATACCCTTAGATACCTATAATCCTTATAAAATTCTATTCAAACACAGCAGATTGGTTGACAATTGGACTTTCATTTATATTCACACATCGATGTGTATTTATTTATCTCACTGTGATTTGCTCTTCGTGAAAGTCCGTAAGGAAAGTTCTTAGAAAGTGGTTCTTCTATAATGCATCACGTCTCACTTTTCATGTGTGCTACGTGTATTTAATTAGATTTATATAATAGCAATAACTATAATAATATTTAATGGAATCTACCTACAATTATTTAGAGGGATAAAAACCACCTTCAATATACTCGACTGGGATTATAGCCCGAGAGTAATAATAATATTTCAATTTCCTGTATTATAGTGCTGGCCAACAGTCGTAAGGCATATAACTGGCCAGCACTGAAAGTACGCAAGTACCATGCAAGCTCATATAATAACAAATTAAGATAAATAATAATAGCTAAATAATTATAAACACTGATGAACAATTACAAAAATAAAACATAATTATTAATTATAGACGATAAACATATTAAATAAATAACTTAGAATAGTAAAAGTGTAAGTATTTAAAAAAATATTAATAATGATGATGATGATAATAATAATAATATTAATGGTAATAATAGTGATAATAATAATAATAATAATAATAATAATAATAGCATGTCTGGGCTACATCACTCGTAGCCCATTTTGTGGAAATATTATTCAGTACTAACGTACCTTTGTCCAGGGGACGCCCGAACGTACTAATAGTACATCTTCTCTTGGAGGCTCTTTCCATGTCCCGATGAGATAAGGCGACGGTGATCGTGAATACGACGTGGTGGAGCCATCGAGGATCTTAAACTAGCCTAAGCTTAACCCTGGCGAACATGGGAATGATTTACCTCTGATCCGGCCCCGTGGTGTATTGGTCAGTGCACCTGGCTACGAACTTATTGGTCCCGGGTTCAATTAAGGTCTGGTACCTTAGGTTGTTTTCTCTTGAGTGTTATCATAGTCGCCAGAGGTTGGTAAATTAGGCTTGAGTTAGGTTTAAGACCACTGTGTCCACACCTTTATATTCACTATCATCACACCATCTCATTGCTGGTACGAAGTGTAGACAACATTGTATTGTTTACCCTGGTGAACGTTCTGTGCCAACAGAGCGACTAGAAGTCTACATACAGGGGACCGAACTGGGGGTAATGTTCTCCCCAGTCAACAATGCCATACGCTAAATAACAAAAGAATTACAAATCTTTAAAGGAATCGAGCCCTGGACCTCCAGGTCAGCGGCCAGGAGCTCTGACCACCAATCACGAGGCCGGTTAGAGCCGCTCTACCATCGTCACTGACAAACCAGGCGAGATGAGATCCACAACTCTGTCCTCGTGTCCACGGATGTGGGGTCTGTGGACTGATCTGTTACTGTTGAGTGGACCTCTTCTTACGGACTACGGACCTTACGGATGTGGAGTCTGTGGACTCATCTCTTACTGTTGAGAGGATCTCTTCTTACGGACTACGGACCTTACGGATGTGGGGTCTGTGGACTGATCTGTTACTGTTGAGAGGATCTCTTCATACGGACTACGGACCTTACGGATGTGGGGTCTGTGAACTGATCTGTTACTGTTGAGTGTATCTCTTCTTACGGACTACGGACCTTACGGATGTGGGGTCTGTGAACTGATCTGTTACTGTTGAGTGGACCTCTTCTTACGGACTACGGACCTTACGGATGTGGAGTCTGTGGACTGATCTGTTACTGTTGAGTGGAGCTCTTCTTACGGACTACGGACCTTACGGATGTGGAGTCTGTGGACTGATCTGTTACTGTTGAGTGTATCTCTTCTTACGGACTACGGACCTTACGGATGTGGTGGTCTGTGGACTGATCTGTTACTGTTGAGTGGATCTCTTCTTACGGACTACGGACCTTACGGATGTGGGGTCTGTGGACTGAACTGTTACTGTTGAGTGGACCTCTTCTTACGGACTACGGAGTCTGTATGAGACTTGTGATTCAAATCATCCCAACGGGACAAAGTGAAGATAATGAAACGTTGAGGACAAGACAACACAAGGGAAATAAACCAGTTCCTTTCTTTCTCACTCCTAATGTATAGACAAAGTAGACATATCATGATTTTAAAAGCAACCTACATATTTCATAACGTAATATATATGAAACGATTAAATCTCTCTTTTTTTCTACTAATATTATTATTTATAATAATGTATCGTTTAAAGTGATCACGTTTCTCAAGTAGATCAAACTACTACCAGAAATAAATAGTGCACAGGTCCAAGGTTTGCCCCTCATTACTAGTTTTTATTGTTTTTCTGTCAAAGGATTGGGGTCAGAAAAAAATGAATATCCTAAACGAGGTACGTGGCGAACGCGCGCAGTACAGATCTAGTGGCGAGATACATTGGTAATTGGAACCTGTTGGTGGTGGTGGTGGTATTATAATGTGTCCGGTCGGGAGATATTTGACGGCTGCCATCACATCACGTCCTATTGCCGCGCAAACAGACTAAATGGAGAGTGGGAAATATCCAACAGTTACAGTCTCATTTGAAAACAACCTTTAGAGAACTCTGGATGGCGCCTACTTGATGATCTTTGAGACATTATTTATCCACAATATCTTTGTGGCACTCTGGTTTCAATGTAGGATATTTTAATTAGTTTTAGTTTTGAAAATGTCTCTGAGAGATTCGACAGTGTAATCATTTTTGCGAGCTACCTTTATAACACGTTGGTTGTGATGTACTCTTAATCCGTTGAAACTAATTACGAGTTATTTTATAATTTATGATATATATATATATATATATATATATAGAGAGAGAGAGAGAGAGAGAGAGAGCTGTTTGGAGTAATTTAATTTATGATATAACTAGGTTATATCAATTTAAATGGAAGATTCTTGCTAAAAACACTCCCTCTAGAGCTCGTCAGATGAATTTTGATATACAGTTTGGCCAATTCTATGATAACATATTTTTTTTGACATATAAATAATCGCATTATTTCTGATGCGTACTTTTATTAATTTATAAGTGATCAGTTTTTAATAATGCACAAATACATATAATAAAAGGAATATAAGAATCAAAATGCTTTTGATTGATATCGCTACAAGATTTAATGACGTGTTTATCTTTCGTAGCTTTATTCAAAAATCAATATAAATACGATATAATTCTTTCTCTAAGTATATTTACTAAATCATGACAGTCAGGTTGTTAAAATATTTGGGCATTAAATTAAACATGTGATACTTATCCGAGTAGTACAAGATTTACACACAAAAAAAGTAACTTATACTAATATTATAGTGTACATAATGACTATTGTACATATAATATTTGAGAAACATGCCCATGGAGAGTTTAATAAAACATTGTCGAGCTATAGATCTTTATACTAAAAACTAATTTTTTAATCTAATGTATTGCTACTGGTTCGGAATATTTCTTGTTGCTCATATTTATTGGCTAATACAAGCTTAGAATAAAATATAGCTCAGAGCTACATTAGAACTCACCATGTAAACGATGAGTAGACACCATTGACAATAAAATAACTAAATATCACCATGTCAGCCTGAGCTATTACCTTTCCGTGGAGTCAGGAATGTGAATTCATTGTTCATTGAATATTGATATTGTTGGTTATCCTATAATAAGCCACACTACTCTGTCGGTGGCGAAAGAAAATATAATTCTTTGGTGATTCAAAGGAATAAAAAAAGTTAAAACCTTTATTTTGAAGGGATAAAATATCAACCTTGTAGAATATATAGGCAATTCAATACATAGAGTGGCCCCATGGCTTCTTTGGTGCTGACTGATGGCTTTGAAAAGTTACCAGACCAAATTATGTATCCCTACTCCGAACCATATGATCTGAAAAAACATGTGTTTAGCAGCTGTCACTTCTGACAGTCAAAATTTAGATATATACCTAAATGTTTACTGTCAGCTGTCAGTCAGCACCAAAGACGCCACGGGGCTACTGTAGCTACCTGGATTCGAGCATTTTCTAAAAGAGACGATCATTTTTAGAAGTGTAGTGAGATAAATTTTGTATTTGAATGGCGGAAGATTTTGTTAAGTAAAGGAGCAGAGCACATGCTTATTATTTTTAAATAAAGAATATTTCACATACAGCTAAATTAATTATAGAACAATTACAGCAGACAGTTCTCGAGCCATCAATTACCTCTGCTGTGACAATTACAGCAGACAGTTCTCGAGCCATCAATTACCTCGCTGTGACAATTACAGCAGACAGTTCTCGAGCCATCAGTTACCTCGATGTGACAATTACAGCAGACAGTTCTCGAGCCATCAATTACCTCGATGTGACTAATACTAATTTTAATGATACATTTTCTACCCTCGTCTAAGATCAAATTAGTTTAAGAATTTTTCCAAATAATAGACGCATTTAATTATACTATTCCTCATTCCATTACTCACAAAGTGAAATATTTGTTTGGATCTAATCTCAACTCACTCTCAACATATCTGAGATGGATAGTGGCTTAAGAGTCTGGTTATGAATGGTCTTTGGTTTGAATGCTGTCAAGAACACAAGTGGGTGTTATTTAATTAGTAGATATTTTTAATATTAATTTAATCTAGGACACGAACAGTAGTCTTTGTTTTTTTATTCAAGGAGACAAGGAGGTCACGTTGTTGACATGTGAATTGAGCAAAAATCTACACTACGCATTGCTTTATATATCAAACAAAATATCAATTTTAATATAGAAGCCGATTTAGTTAGGAAATATATTTTTGACATTGACATTATTTACATATGTGGCTAAAACAGTTGTCATCTATCTGCACGTAAAATCATCTAATCTGCAGCTCATTTCTTTGATAAATATTATCACACAAAAGATAGGTTTGTATTTTCTTAAAGTTATTTCCTGCATGAGATAGGGTGTAATGAGGTGGACTGGTTAGAACTAGCTCAAGACGGGGATACGGTGTAATGAGGTGGACTGGGTAGAACTAGCTTAAGACGGGGATACGGTGTAATGAGGTGGACTGGGTAGAACTAGCTTAAGACGGAGTTACGGGGTAATGAGGTGGACTGGGTAGAACTAGCTTAAGACGGAGATACGGTGTAATGAGGTGGACTGGGTAGAACTAGCTTAAGACGGGGATACGGTGTAATGAGGTGGACTGGGTAGAACTAGATTAAGACGGGGATACGGTGTAATGAGGTGGACTGGGTAGAACTAGCTTAAGACGGGGATACGGTGTAATGAGGTGGACTGGATGGAATTATCTCAAGATAAGGATAGGGTGTAATGAGGTGGACTGGATAGAATTAGCTCTAGATAAGGATAGGGTGTAGTGAGATGGACTGGATGGAATTAGCTCAAGATAAGGATAGGGTGTAGTGAGATGGACTGGATGGAATTAGCTCAAGATAAGGATAGGGTGTAATGAGGTGGACTGGATGGAATTAGCTCAAGGTAAGGATAGGGTGTAATGAGGTGGACTGGATGGAATTAGCTCAAGATAAGGATAGGGTGTAATGAGGTGGACTGGATGGAATTATCTCTAGGTAAGGATAGGGTGTAATGAGGTGGACTGGGTAGAACTAGCTTAAGACGGGGATACGGTGTAATGAGGTGGACTGGATGGAATTATCTCAATATAAGGATAGGGTGTAATGAGCTTGACTGGATGGAACTATCTCAAGATAAGGATAGGGTGTAATGAGGTTGTTTGGATGGAACTATCTCAAGATAAGGATAGGGTGTAATGAGGTGGACTGGATGGATTTAGCTCAAGATAAGGATAGGGTGTAGTGAGGTTGACTGTTTAGAATTATCTCAAGATAAGGATAGGGTGTAATGAGGTTGACTGGATGGAACTATCTCAAGATAAGGATAGGGTGTAATGAGGTGGACTGGATAGAACTAGCTCAAGATAGAGATAGGGTGTAATTAGGTGGACTGGATAGAACTAACTCAAGGTAGTGATAGGGTGTAATGAGGTGGACTGGATGGAATTAGCTCTAGATAAGAATAGGGTGTAATGAGGTGGACTGGATGGAATTAGCTCTAGATAAGGATAGGGTGTAATGAGGTGGTCTGGATGGAATTAGCTCAAGATAAGGATAGGGTGTAATGAGGTGGACTGGATGGAATTAGTTCAAGATAAGGATAGGGTGTAATGAGGTTGACTGGATGGAACTATCTCAAGATAAGGATAGGGTTTAATGAGGTGGACTGGATGGAATTAGCTCAAGATAAGGATAGAGTGTAATGAGGTGGACTGGATGGAATTAGTTCAAGATAAGGATAGGGTGTAATGAGGTGGACTGGATAGGACTAGCTCAGGATAGGGATAGAGTGTAATGAGGTTGACTGGATGGAATTAGCTCTATATAAGGATAGGGTGTAATGAGGTGGACTGGATGGAATTAGCTCAAGATAAGGATAGGGTGTAATGAGGTGGACTGGATAGAACGAGCTCAAGATAAGGATAGGGTGTAATGAGGTTTGTTAGATAGAACTATATTGAGATAGAAATAGGGCGTAATGAGATGGACTGAATAGAAGGAGCTCAAGATAGGCACAGTTGGCGATTATAGTAAGTGAAGAAGTGAACTTACGAGCTTCTAATGCAATAGAGTTAGTGAATCCCAACCTAATAAACTCTAACAGTTCACACGATCTGGCTTGAGAGGTTGGTTTATAAATAAGTGCAGCGATTGTCAAATTGTAATAACGGTTGTGTAGTTATTTTATCTTTATTTGAGGCATTTAATATTCAATTTAGGAACAAATCGGATATAATATAATCAAACCACTTACAAAATAAGTTAATTCTAAAACAGACACACCATCCAGTGCCCCAGCTATTAATTTATTACCACGAAGGGTGAAACCTCAAGCTTAACACAGACAAAACGTTTGGCTAAACAAGTAAGAGAACTCTAGATCCCTAACTTAGGGTCCAAGTGCTTTATCGACTGAGTTAAGGAACTGGTTAGAAATAATTGAATAACTATTTTTGGAGCTTATTTTTAGCTAGCTTATTTTCAGCACCTCTCAGGTATATTTATCAATCTGGGGCAATATCTCTTGATTTATGGTTGAGATTTCTCCTTTCAGATACATTTCGATAGAAAAATAATCACCGCACACTAACACTTTTCCCAAAATGCTCTTGTCAAGTTTCAGCCTGCTAATTTTATTGGTAGGCCGCACTGGTGGTGGTGGAGTTTAGGATTTCAGGCCTTCAATAGATATTTAAAAAAATCTCCGTGGTGTAAGCCCGCAAGCAATCTCTACCAACCAAGCAGCTGCCGCTCTTAGCAAGAATGGTGCAAAAATTTGCAGCTGTAATGTGTTCATTACAACGTCTATATTATCTCAGTCTTTTAGACCGGATCTGCTAATTCATTATTAAATTACTTTTTATTTTGTCCTCACGAGGCTGAGTTTGTCCTTGTTCCAGAACCACTGTTTCACAGATACGTTTTGGAAGTGCAGGGAATTGAACCTGGCCCCTTTGAATGTGAAGCCCGGAACTCTTTAACTATAAAACCCCAGAGAAGCTCTGAAGAGTTATAAAAGATTTTAAAATGTCCAAAGGTGAACATTCACGATTTTTACTAACTACATAAACTGCCAAGTTAAAAATGTGTGAGTACTTTTACAATCATGTATTTGACATGGTTAAATAAGTGGTTATTATTTAATCCGAGTAGACTGCTTTAAGAATAAAAGGTTTCTGATTTGAAGACCCACCACATTTAGATTACATTAAATCATTAAACTGCTAAGATTCTAAACCTTGATCTTTTGTCGTCAAATTTTAGTTTATGTTAGATGTAGTTTTACTACTAAGACGTAAGTACAAGTTATATCTTACATTTCAAATAAGAAACTCAATTCTACAATTATGATAAGGAATCATAAGTTTCCATAAAAATTATAGCTAACATTTTTCCAGCATTTAAATTATTTAGCTTATTTTAAGATAAAATCATCTATAATGTATTTTATAATGTCCAATTTTAATTTACAACCAATTACTTTAGATAAAATTAAAAAATACATTTCATCTTCGAACTCGGGGTAAGGTTCTTCCCTCGGGACCCGATGTTCATGGGTTCAATCCCAGCTGGTGTCTACGGATTTTTCTTTAGGTATACATAATCCGTAGCACAACTTCCTTCGGAGGGGAAGTAAAGCTGTCTGTCCCATGTCAATTGTGATATATAAACTAGCGTTGGAGGTTATGTGAAAATATCGACCCGGCAAAGTTGGTAAGCCTTTCGCTCTCACTCAGAGAAATTCTCGTGTAGTGATTGAGGCAAATGGTTCAGAGAGTGTATGTTAAATACGTCAAATAAATAAAAATAACATCCAAATGCAAAAACTTAACAGTAATTAAATAATTCAATAATTTAATTTGTTAAGGAAACATCCTGACTAATATTTAACTTGGAACCTATAGCTTGTATACTTGTACGGTAATTAATCTTAATTGAAAGGATTGTTAAATGAAATGCAGTGTAGTACATTAAATATTTACACTCTATCTGCATTTAACCAAAAATATCGGGTGACCTGGTGGTCTAGGGGTAAGGTGTCAGACTTCTATGCTGCCAGCCGGGGTTCGATCCTCGGTCCCGGCAAAGATTTATCTGATTACCAAACCCTTCCTTCACCTCTGACAAGACATCTTGTGAATGTGGGGAATGCCAGGCCTCCACCGTGGTTCGGATTCCACGTTAAACTGTAGGTACTCCATTTCATCTCACAATCACCCTACCATTGCACATTAGCGTAAGTGCGTATAACCCAAACGGGTAGTAAGACGCGGTGCTAATAATAATAATAATAATAATAATAATAACAACCAAAAATATCCTTTTGATCTGATTTTCGGTCATTATATGACATTTACAGCATCAATTTTATGTGCTTTTTTAGTCTGAAAATTGATAATCTAAAATAATATACACACAGAAAATGTGTTAAGAAAATGCAACCAAATTCGTTTGGAGAAATTATGGAATATATCAGCTTGAATAAAAAGAATCCGTAGTAAAACCATATTTTATTGATCGAACCCTGGACTCCTTGAGTTAATAAACCGACTACACTAACAAATAAATGTTTTAATTTAAGAACTAGTTTTCAAGATTTCATTCTAAAATTTATTAACACAATTTTTTAATTCGGCGATTTGTTTTGGTGAACATAATTTCTTATTTCGAACAGAAAGTTATTTAAATATATTATGGAGCCTTAACAGTTAAATACACCTTTAAAAAATGAGCCGCGATTGTGGAGAGAACAAGCCAGTGATATTTTACAGGCTACTGCGCAAGCGCGGACCAGCTCTAAACTGACAAGTGACAAGCGTAAAAATGGCGGCCTCTCATGTCCATGCCGCAAAAGAAATGTTTCAAAGAAATCCACAACCAGTTCTTGAAAGCGGAACTTCACAAACGAAACATTCGTTTCTTTTGTTACTATATTTTCACAGATTGATAAGGAATTTATTTCAATACAAAACCGAAATGTCACGGCCCTTTTATGTAATATGCTATTCCTTTTATTATTCCATTTTGTAGAGTTCGTATTTAATTTAATTTGATTGAACGATGGCGTGATGCAAAAAACTAAAAGTAATGGTTTTTTTAAGAGTGTGAATAATTGGTTTTGGTACCGGGTGTAATGTATCAACACGAATATATACAAGGTGCCATTTTGAAAATCTCTATATCCTTGCATTGAAATATTTCTTTTAAATTATTTCAAATATAATAATTAATAAAGTTATTAGAATATATTAGTTTCTATATTTTCTGCATGTGAATTTATAAGTTTTTGAAAATTACTCTTTGAATCATATTTATACCTGTTCACTTCTTTTTCTCTGAAAAGTGGTAAATTTCCTTGATGTATTACGTCATGGCTCTAAGCTGCCACGTAATGCAATCCGTAAATATTTTGAGTAATTTAATTATGTAATGTTGGTAAACGTTGTTATCATATAAAGAAAATCCTTTAAGTATAGCTGCACATTAAACGTTAAAACTAAGGATATTGAGCACGAACATTCCACCGAGAATTGCTATCTTAGTCTTCCCTGGAGGATTAAACTATAATTGGTCAAAGCTAATGATAGTTAGCTGAGGGAAGTTCACTAAAAAACTTTGGCCGAAATTTCAAATCAACCTTTAATAATTGTTGATGAACAAGGAAAGATAATGTTTAAGGGATATTACGTTTAAACTAGCTCTTATCATGACAATAAATATAATTGGAGAGCAATTATTACTTTATGTATTTTATGAAATTTAAGATCAATAAAAAGTGTTTTATATATACATCCAATAGCCTTGAAATTATAACTTTAATAGTTTAAAATAATCAAACATGATGGTAAATTGAATATTTTAAATGAGAAAAATAATGAATCAATTATACAAGGCAGTTATTTCTCATCATCTGCGTCAAATTTAAATAACCAATTAATATTTAGTCTAATTTGTTGTATCTAGTAATTGATGAACTAGAACAGCTGTATTTAAATGGTCACCTGTACATCACAATGGTAACATACATTATTTAGATTATTTACGAAAGATTAAGGCAGAGTGACATACGTAATTTTTCAACGCTGCTACATACATTTATATAACACAATTCCTATCTTGTATCAAGTGACACATCTAAAATTGGACAAAAGTAAATGTTAGTCGACACACAATGAAAGTACTTTCATCAAGTAAACACTGAGTGCATTGTTAAAAAGAGCACCATATCTACAACTTCTATTATAAAAAATAAATCACGAATGTTCTTTTTACCAATGGAAAAGTGAGGGAAATTTTATTTAAAAAAAACACTGATTTTTCTTAGTTTTTAACTGTCACAATAATTAATTACTATTTTGCTACACAGCTAATTTAAAATCAATGTGAGGTAAGTTTATATTTCATCAATTTGTTTTTTTAATCAAATAATTTAAGATAGTAATTAATTTGACTATTTCTTAGTATTTTGAGTAGAGCGAATCAAATACTAAAATTACTTCTATTACAAGTAATACTAATATTAATAATAATATTGATAACAGATATAACTATTATTAAAATAATATCTTAGTCTAACGGGTAATAAGATGCGGCTCAAAATGAAAAAAGTAATTTATTCAATATATAAAATATTTATTTTTTTAGTTTATAAGCTAATACGTAAACTAACTAAGTAACACCACCTAATTACAAAAATACATATTAATCAAATAGAATCCATCCTTTTTAATAAGAGTACAAGTTGTTATGTTGCCTGGAGGTGTGGGTAATTTATTTCCGGGCCCCGACTCTTAAGAGCCCGCGTTCAATTCGTCATGTGCCAAAGTTATACCTTCACTTGGTGTGAACTACAGAGAACTATGATATTTTCTCGGGGCGCACAATAAGTTTGGTATCGATAGCTAATCATAGACACACCAAATAGTCATTGTCATAACCCCACCACTTCATTATGGACTTATTAACACCTAGTTGTGTTCTTTTTTATCCATGAGATAGGTTTTTCGAATGATTTGGTCATAAACGAACTGACATATATATATATATATATATGTTTTTAAATAGATTACCTGAATAACAAATTCCCCACCGTCACTAAATTCGGTTGTCGAATTGTCTTCGATACCACTCCCGCAATACACTGGACTGCTTATAATGAGGGAAATTGGGGTTCGAATCTCACTCGGGTGTAGTAAGGTTATTTTTCCTTCGTGGTTTTCTACCCTCCATTAACACAAATGTGGGTGAACTTCCTCTGAATTTAACCTTCTCAATTTCTAACACATTGAAGTAATCGGTATTGGATATCTGCT
>CABFOW010007021.1:0-27140 GCA_902141385.1 Timema californicum | reverse complement strand
ACTTGGTTTTTATTAAGTGCAACTTTTGATTCAACATGCTTTTGTCAAGTATAAGCCTACTTCTTTTTACTACTGTAACTGTAACTAGCATTTTTAGAATGTTTAAACTATGATATGATTCGATTCGATATTCGATTCAAACTTGAAAAACCTGCTTCGCAGATGTCTACTATCCACCTTTCCTATACCTTCTTCCAAATATAATACAATTACCTTATAAAGCGAAAAGAGGTTTTCCTTATAGAGTTATAACTGAACAAAAGAAAATTGTCAAAAAAAAAGAAAAATCAGGTGAAAGATAAATTATTTTGCAATCCAGGACTTGTTTCCTATCTGCAGTAAATGTAATTTTTAAAGTGACGTCAAAATAATATTTTACAACACAAGTTTCCTTTAGGCAGTAAACGATGCATGAATTTTCAAATAGTTCAATTTAAGTATTTTTGTGGACATTTTTCCTTTCTGTGGTTCAGCAATACAAATTTGAAAATAATAATAATTTATCTTGTTAAAAGCGTCCCTTGCTCCTTTAATTTCCAGTAAATAGAAGTCCTCCTATAGAGTAAATTTAGTATATGCGTTAAGGGTAATTTATAAAATAAAATAAATTACATTACCTCATCACAAGCAAAGCAACGTGGAATATTCAACAAATCAGCAAAGTGTCTGCCACAGTATACATTACTCTTGTAGAAGAAATATACAAGGTCCACCAACAATTCCTGAAATAAAAGTATACATGATAGAAAAGGAGAAGATTAAATATGTCTTTAGAAAAATAGCCACTGGTAGGGAGAAAATCCAATGAGCAGAATTTTAATTACTCAGGAATGAACATAGGGGAGGTTCAAACTCATCCCTCTACCCCAAAATAATTATTAATAAGGTATTTTTTTTATTCATCATCAATATCTAGGCTAGTACCTTACAAATGATAACACCTAAAATCCCGGTTGTGATTAATATCACTTTAAAATTATTTTAAATAGGATATATTTTTTTCCCCATATTTGCTAGCTCCAGAATGGGGACTTAAACAAGAACCATCACAAGGAGGACTCACTCCATCCTTTAAAATAAGTATCTAATAAATTAAAGCTTTCTGATCTAAAACCAAATAAAATATTTACCTAGTGATATTTCAAAATTTTCTCATAATATTCATGACCAACAAATTTAATCATATATTCATGATATTCGTGAGAAAAGCTTCTTTTCATAAGTTTCATGACTTTTATGACCATTAAGCACATATTATAAAATACCTGTACAAAATAATAATATGTTTACAGGTATTTTGGAGATTTTTTAATAATCTCCTATAAATATATTATTACTACAGTTACTAAATGAGGTATAATAAATCTTTCCATATAATTCTACCAAAATAAATCATAAATAACTTTAATGGCATTTTAAAACACATAAGTGAATTTAAAGAACAAGTTTCTTTGACAATCAAAGCACACATGAAATGTTATCAACACTAACTTTATTTTTCTATACAAATTAAGTAAACAACAGAAAGTGTAAGTATTTCAGAAGGTCCTTAAAGAACTTTAAAAAAAAATACATCAGATCATTGTGACTACTGTAATACTCAAATGATTTTTCACCTTAATTACTTATTTTATAAATATTAACTGATTACTATACTTAATGAATTTAAAATATTTATTTGTCATCTATCACTATTGTTTGATATAAAGTATATTATTTAAAACATAAATAATAATAATTGTACCCTATTCTTCATGGAAAAGATGAAAACAAATAAACAAAATTTTAGCCTTTACATAACTTTGTGCTAGTTTTTAAATAATGATTATTAATAATAATTTTAAAGTATTAATAGTTTATGCTCACAGTTGGGCATTTTGAATTTATATCAAAGAGGTCTAAAACACTTATCTGCCCTGTACTCTGCCCTGTCCCTTTTTCAAATACATTTGTCTCTCGAAAACTCGACAATGTGGTCTGGGATGGTGTCGAGTTATTGAAATGTCGAGTTTTATGAATGAACTTGCATAAGATGCACATTTACTATGTTATTTTTACTGAATAAGGATGAATAACAGTACAGTATTGAATGTTAGAAGTACAGTTGTACTGTACTGTATTATTGTATGGTACAGTACAATATATTACATGTTAATATAATGGTGTGTGGTATAGAGAAATGTAGTAGAGTACTGTATATATTATATTGTAGTGATTAAAATAAAATGTTATTGAATTGGAAAACTGGCAAACACAGCACTTGTAAAAACACCACAGCACGACTGTTCCACTCGAGTTACACAAACAAACTGAGGTCATAGAGTTGAATGACCTTGGATTGGATTGTGATGACTGGCGCCAACAATTGTGTGCACATGCACATGGCGAGTTATTGAGTGTCAAGTTTCTGAGACTCTACTGTAGTTACAATATATTTAAGTTTTTTACTATGTTTATTTTTCATGTTTGTTAATATTTTTACTTAGAGTTTAATAAAATGAAAATTGTTTCTATTAAAAAATGTATATGTGTTGTTTTGTATACTATCTTTATAATAGTGCAAAGAAAATATACCAAATGATCAACATCAGTGAGCAGCAAAAGTGCTGATCAACCCAACCCTATATATATAAAATATACAGTACATGTGATATATACTGTAATGTTATAAATTTACTTATGTTGTATATAAAACATGTAAATTGTAACCTTAAAGAAAAGAATGCCAAAAGCAAACTTTAGTTTGTAGTATGGGATTTCTCACCTTACACGTATGACAAGTGAAGCACTGTGGGTGCCACATTGCATTCTCCCCAGCCCTTTCAGCAAATACAGCTACCTCGCCAGAATGCATGGGCTGTGCACACTCCTGGCATTCCAGATGTGCTTCTTCCACAGCCTCTGCGAGATCCACATCTGTGGTCACTCCCTCAAGTCCAGATAGCTTAGACAATCTCTCAGAAGTTTTGCCATGAGGCTGAATAATGTGTGCACTCTTTGGCATTGAATCACTATTAATGGAAATTGAGTGAGAAATATCGACGGTAGAAGGATTTCTAATTGTATTTAATGAAGTTTGTGTTAGGTTTGAATTGTTTTCAGGAGTTGTTCCTAAAAACAAGCCACTACTGCTCGGATTATTTAGGGAAGATGTTAATTCATGGGATGAAGGATATGTACAAGAACTATTGGTTTTATTTGGATGATTTTCTGAGCAGATATTTCCTTCTGCATCCAATAATGATGAACCTACCATTTCAGAGGGTTGATGTAAATTGTTTATTTTGCTATTTTGTAATTTTGGTGGTAAATTTGAAGAATCTCCGTCCATTTGACCACCTTTAATACTCCTCAGGGTTTCTGAATTGTTATTCTTAGAAGAATCAGAGGAAATATTAGACATCTGAGAGTTTAATATATTATTTATAGTTCCAGAAGTAGCAACACTCTGAGGGTATTTTGTAGAAATTATTTGTCCAAAGGCTTGTGAACTATGTTTTTTCGTTAATGGGTTTGAAAGAGCATCACTGTCATAATTAGCCAACTTAGAGGGTGGATCTGTAAGGGTGTTAGGAAAACTAATGTTATCCTTTCCAAAAGCATCGGCTGACTGTTGAAAATTAAGCGGGCTAGTTTTATCCCGTAATAACTGTTCCTTATAAGGAAACTGATTTTTGTAAAGATCGGTAACACTCTTTAAATTTGAGCTATTATTGGATATGTGACGATTTAAGTTTTCACTTATCTGAGCATTTTGATGTGTAACATCAGAAGAAGATGGAACATATTGAGAATGTTGAATAGTCACGATTTCACCATCTTTTGCCATAGAAGGTGGCAAGAGAGGAAAGTGTGTCATGTTTCCAGTTTGTTGAGGGACATCTGAGATATGTCCTTTTAATTGATTGTGAGTTGAACGTTCCAAAGAATATTCAGCTTTAACAGGTTTCAAATGAGATATAAAGGCACTTGGAGTTTTAAGACTTAAATTGGAAGTATTCTGAATGAGTGAATCTGGCGGTGAGGGAATATCATCTGAAAGTGGAAGCTTGTAATCGTTTATCTTATGATAAATGAATGGTTTTGGCACTATATTTAAATCAGAAAAATTAAATGGAGGACCAAAACCAGGATTATTAATTGAGTTTGAATTCATGTGTGGCATGGAGAATACCTCCTCTGAGATAATTAGTTTAGAAGGAACTATAGAAGAGACACTTTCTTCTATGTAAAAGACATGCACCTGAAACCCATAAATAAAAAATACATAAATTTAATAAAATACAGTTTTGTGTTAATGATGAAACATATTAATAAATAGTGCATAATATTGATGTTAAAATTTAATCCATTAAAATCAGTTGACTCATATTTTACAAATACATGGGATTTTACTGGAATGATAAAGGTGATGTTTCACTTTCTGAATGAGAAATATAAATTGGGGGTACATGGCTTAAAAATCTGTGACATTAATAACAAAAATACTAAAAAGTGGAATTGAAATAAGTGGGGAAAATAGTATTGGTTGTCTTTATAAAGTATTGCTCAAGGATAGTGTAATTGATAATATAATAAGAGGAAGGTAGTTTTATCATTGAATTATTCACATGATAAAATATGCATTGTAATAATTGTGGAAAAACATTACTTTCACAATGATAATTAAGCTAGCATTGCAGCGGTCATTTCCTTATAACTAAATCTATTAAGAAGTCTGATCATGATCATTCTTTACTTCAACCCTGTTTTTAACACAATTAAAGCCCCCTCATTACCCTTATGTGTATAAATAGTTTCCAGCATTGCTTAGGTTTATTTCACACCAAAATATTATGCGTAATGCACAAGACGTGTGCAATACCTTTGGAAAATATCTCTCATTATTTTAGACAAATGTATTTACACCGCGTTGAGAGCTACACAGACCATATAGCTCCTGCTGGCTTAATCTAAATTTTGATTGCCGATCCGGCAATTTATGTTAAACATCACACATCTTCTTTCCTGATACTTGCCTCTATTATGTGAAGGAACTTGCACAAACTTTTTGTAGTTAATTCTAATGAAGGTCTTGAATTTCTCATCAACAAGGTGTAAGTCATAAATTAAATGATGATATTCATTATTTGACATGGAATGTAAAAGCAAGAGCTGGAAATTAATATTGAAATTGTCATTGTCACCAGTTCACGGAAATGGGTGGGAGGAATTCAATTTCACTTAGTACCTCGAGTACCATTTTGACTTAACAAACGCGAAGTGAAAACTGACAAAGCCGGCTAGAAACATAGTGCTTATTGGAGGGGGAAAAGTTTGCGCTTCACACAATATTTTGGTGTAAAATAGGCTTTAGTAATTATGTTGTTTTTTACTTTATGATACACATTAGGTTTATTGCAATGACTTTTTTGAGTATACCTGCATCAAATCTATATGTTTGAAAATGTTAGTATTGGAAGTATGTGCCTGAAGGAATATAGAAACAAAATATTTTAATTGTGTGGAATTAGATACATAAACATGATGGGTAGAGGTTTAAATATTTTTTTCTAAAAAAAAAAAGTATCCACATTTATATCAAATTATTTTTTGAGGCCATTTATAATTGGTACCAAATAATTTGCAATACATTCCTTTAAGTTGTTTGCAAGTTGTTTTTAATATATTTGTATATTTTAAAGCTTAATAGTGGGTAATAGAGTTTATATTTTAATGGCAAATGTTAACATTCCTGTGGTGATAAGCCAAATGAAGGTTTTTATGTAAAGCTAACATAAAAATATATTTTAACATGACACACCTTTATGACCTTTCCTTGGCCTACTACGTTGTTCTTCAGGTTCTGCAGGTACCCTTGCATTCTGAAATAAAAAGGATAAAAAAGAATAATCAGCTAAATGGATAGCAAAATTATAGATATTATGTAGACACAGGTCTGATAACTAGTAATATGGTGTTATGGAATCTATAAGTTCATCACTGTAGGTACAAAAGACCACTGCCATATACTACCCTGTGTTTTCATTACCATTAAAACCAGTTTCTTTAAGATCAATTTTCACTCTCCCTCCACATATATATGGGTACATTTCCTATGAATTTTACCTTCCATATTGATATTGTTGAATAATGACATTGTCAGGTTGACGTTACATTTTTATTTGAGCCTAGTCTTAAGCAATCCCATTTATTATTATAGCAAATAGTTGAATGTTGTCTTCACAGAAAGCATATCCAATGTAAAAAGTCAATCTTGATTAAAAATTAATTAAACCCTTGCCACAGTTCTTAATTTGTCATTTTTTGTTTGATTATTAAGATTAGTAAGAGTTTAATGTACTAGGAAGGTGTATGAAGAATTGCTTCTTTATTGGCGAACCAAATAATGACCAAATAATTGGTAAACATTTGAAAATACCAGGAGAATAAAAGGTTAACCAGAATACTTTATAATTTTCATTTCCATTTGATCATGTACAAATCTAAAATATTTTAACACGTTATGATTTAGTGCCGTCTATAATAGGGATCAGGTCGATCTCGCAGAAATTTTCGGTCAATTGCGTAAGCAAACTACATCATCATCAAAAGTGGATTTTTATTTTTGTCATAGCTATTTATGATCTTACCTCCCTGCATAATTCTCCATACAAGTGACATGAATATACAATGGTGAAAATGTATTAAGGGTTATCTAATTCTCAGTGACAACTTAGGGGTTTTTGAGATGGGGGCGTTAATTGTTCTATTAAAGAGTGTTTCGAGTCTAATTAGGTGGAGTTTAGGTTTAGAAAGGTTATTAGTTTCTTAAATTAACTCAATCTAGTCTTCAGAGGTAGTTGTGCAGTTTAATACGTTTAACTAGCATTGTGCTTGGTCACTGTTAACAAGGATGTAAGGGTTTGAATTCCAGCCATAATTATGAGGATACCCACTTTAGTGGCCAACGTGCTCTTAACACGCTACTCTCATATTAGATTAGCCTGCCGGAGATGAAGAGATCAGAGTTCAATCCCGGTTGGGTGCATTGAGGGTGGTTTTCCCTAAATGGGTTTTCACTTTCCTTCCACACAAATGAGGGTGCAATTTCTCTCAATTAAACCTTCCTAATCCCTAAGCAATGAGTTTAATTTGTACATAGGTGTTTAACCCAAATGGGTAGTACAACACGGTGCTAAAAAAAATTATGAGGATAGTATTCCACATGTGAATTATCATTCAGGTTTTCTCATCCTCTTTCTGTGTGAAAAAATGGATGCAATTCATTCTAACGGCTCTAATCCAGCCTTACAATATTGAAACATCAAAATATGATCACGTTGAGATTATCAACAGTGTTGCGCATTTGAACAATATGAATCAGGCTGGACTACACCACTAATGATTATTAACTGTGGTTTGTAATAACCAGATCCGGAAGTTGATGCCCTTAAACACGCAAAAAAATGCACTTAAAAATTGCATATTAATGCTCTCAAAAATTAAAAAATGCCCCTAAAAAAAGATGCACTTAAAAACCGTGTTTTGATATCTTCAAAAATACAAAAGATGCTCTTAAAAAATTAAATAATAAATCCCAATGATACCCATTTTTTTCTACACATACACTGATTCATATTATGTCTATAGTTTTTTCATAGTACAGGCTAACATAGTTACTACGCAGAGTAGATTCATCTGGAATAGAATGATTCACGTGTATTTCTAAGTACCCGCAAAATTTAAGATGATTTAGTTTTGTAACACGTCACACATTATGACTCATACATTCAAACAAACCTTCAGAATGATGGAAATCTTTCATAACTAGTTCTAATATGTTCCTATCATATGACCCGCCTCGGTGGCGTAGTTGGCTAACGCGCTTGTCGTGTTGAGCTCGACTGCTGAGGACGGGGATATCGAGGTTTGAATCTCGGTTGGGTGAACTGGGGTAGGTTTTTTCCTTAATGGTTTTCCACTCTCCCTCCACGCAAATGCGGGTTGGGTTCACTTCCTCTAATTCAACCTTCCCAATTCCTAATCCATTAGCATAATTAGTACTTAAAGCGTATAGCCCGAACAAGTAGTAAGACGTGGTGCTAAATATTATTATTATTCCTATCATATGTGGCAGAGATAGACTTACCGCAATACAAGCGGGCGACCTGCTCGACGTCCCCTTATTTGCCCCAGCGAACTAAGTACATCCATCGGCAGTGGAAGACAACACGAGCTTACTTCTAATTCATGGGCCGGTGGAAGAAGAATTGGGTGAGTGATCAGTTGAGGAGAGGCCAGCTGGTTGGCGAGCACACACAGTCCGGTGGTGTGATATGGAACCAGCCCCTCCCCCCTTTCTTATACTTGGAATAATAGTGGCCAATTCAGCTAGGCTCATTGGTATATATACGAGCCTGCCCTTGGTTCATGTTACCTATATTGCAATCCCACTCGTCAGACACATTGATGGCAGAGATACTCTCTTCGATATTCTAGTCTTAGTAGAGAAGACAACGATGATTGTGGCATCCATTTCACCTCCTTGCCACAGATCGAGCTATGGAGTTTAGCATGAGTATCGGATAGTTTATTTAGTTGAGCTATGTGTTCATTTATACTATGTCCATAGGACATAGAATGTGTGTGTCAGTTGTTCTGACTTTTGCCTATATCCAACAGGCATAGTTTATTATAGGGTGCAATACGCTCTATCCTTCTATATCTATTAGATGAGGTCGAAAATATTGGGGTCATGAACAAACGCCTTAGACTGTTTGACCATACTGCAGCTATAGAATAGCGTAGGATAAAATAATGGTAGTTGCCAGGTTAACTTTTGCTTTATTTTATGACCTAACTGGGTCCTTGTTTCACACCTGTCATATAGGTGTCTAAGTCAGTACTGATTTCAGGTACGCAACCTGTGGATGGGCTACTCGTTCTGAGTAGTGGCTCGCAGGGTTATGTTAATTATGTACAGCCCGTTAGAGGTGCCTATAGAAGTGATCAAGTTGATCTCATCAATGAGTAATGTTATTATCCCAGTTGCAGGCTAACTTAAAAGTTTATACTATTGATTGCACTGGCAGTACTAGTTAGGAAAGGTCTGGCCATAGTAGTAATTGCTTCTAGATGCCTGGTGATTAGGCACTTACTAGATGTAAAGGATTGGTTTCTCATCAAGGAACATATTTCACTGTAATTCCTAACTCTCACTAGCTAGCTAATGTTAATATCTAATCTTGTAGCTCTTTAAAACTAGGAATAAAATGAGGAGGTTTATCTAGATATTGAATGTCATGTTAAGTTGAAGTAAGCCAGATTGTCATAAAGAATAAATAGGTTATTCTTGTTGATACTGTTTCTAAGTTACACTAACTTAAGTGTCATTTTCTATTGCCCTATTGGGAGTGTTAGCTACAGCCCTATTTTAACGAGTTATGAGTTCGAGTGTTTACACCAATGACCTAAGAGTGCAAGTTATAAATCTATCCAATCATAATCAATGGATGGTTTGAATATTTACAACTTATATTACTATGTACTTTCTTTTCTCTTGTTTTCTTAATTAATAAACTCACTTTTGTTAATCATGTGTGTTATTCCTGTATTGTAAGTATATCCTATAATGTTGTGAAAGTAGGGTAGTTGGCTGCAGTTTTCTGAGCGGAATATTGGCCGACAACAATACTTTGCACAGCTCTTGATTGAAAGGAGATGATTTGGTTTTAGAGAGTCATGCACTGTTGAACAGCAATCAATGAGCTCATTTGTTTGTTGCTGCCTGAACTAAAGCACGCTTGTGTTTCTCATGACCGATATGCTGGGTAACCGAAATCATTTTTCTGCTTAAAGTGTTGACTTACACAATTTACAAAATAATATTTTTCCATCCGTGGCAAAAGACACTTTCACCAAACTCGTTAACTGCTGTAAATGGTAGAAATGTGATTATTTGACTTTCAGTATTCTGCTCAGTTAAAGATATTATAAATAGATGTAAGTACATCAAATAACTGAAAGATATACAATTTAAACTGACAATAATCTACTCAACTATCAAAACAATTGTGACTGTATGGCTGATGTATATAATGCCTTACATTTCCCATCTATTGGAAATTCTAAGCTAGACAACCCTTTCTTTCTCTGTCATTGGGGCTTTCCAATGAAACATAAACAAGACTCTAAAAATACATGCACATTTAAATACTGTTTTGTCAGAAAACATTAGGCTATGCTCATTGTTTGATGTCTGGCAGTAGTCATAATTACATGAGAAAATGAATGTTCCAAGTAAATGGAAATAATGATTTTGTGCATTAAAAGATTACTCACCGTGTGTTATGATTATGTAATGATTCTATAAGTGACATAAAATGCACGATAAGAGTAAAACATGACCAAAATGAAAAAAAGGTCACAAAATGGCATAAACTGAAAATCCTTCAAATATGAAAAAAAATGCACAGTAAAAGTTATGTTTTCGATAGCAGGGTGTCATAAAACTTGTTTATATACAAGTTATTAATGTGACTCACATCACAGAAAAAAAGATGTAATGTCATCAACATTCTGGGCCCTGGTAAAAATAGCTGAATTTCCCAGGAAAAAGTGTGTAAACGTGTTGCTATTAAATAACTACCTGTCATAACACTGCCTTGTATATATTAGTGCTTTTATAATTGTAACTAGCTAGAAGATATTAGCATCATTCAACACTGAGTAGTCTTTGAAATATTTGTTATTGTAATTCCTATAATTTCCCATTTGAATGCTATATAATGTGAAAACCAACCTTGTATTACCTTGTGTTTGTATACATCTAATATTTAGAGAAATGAAAACTCAATGTACATTCACTATTAAATTGTTAATAAGTTAATCTTAATACCAAAAGTAAATATTCTTACCCCTCAATTTCTTCCTGAGACAAATTGTCACATTTTGAGGCATCTAAATCATGTAGAGGAACTTGTCTTTCAAGTTGTTGCCTCCGATATACTGCACCCTCACTGCCACTAATTGGCAGCTTATCCACAGGAATATGGCGCATATACTCAGCAACCTGAATTAAAATAAGTGTTCTATTTATATGATGGTGTGACAATTTTTTACAAATAAACTTTACCTTAATGCAGTAATGATATCAATATATTCTGCATTTAATCATAAATATAATGAAGCCTTGAACATATAATTAATGAAACCATTAACAATGAAAAGTGTAGTATGAAATATATTTGTGTGAAGATGAAATATTCAAAATTGCTATTAAGATAAAAAAAAATATTATATAGACTTAATAATTACTTATGAGGCTTGTTTTTTTTAATCAATTAAGAATAACACATTAATATAATTTTAATTTATTATAAATACTTTGACAGAAAAAGTGTATGTAATACATTGAAGAAGGGGATTCCACTCTTTAATTTAAGGTTGTTGTGTGGTAATATGAGAATAAGAGAGAATGCAAGAGCTGAGATTAATATGAATATTTCTTAAGAATAGTAGGATGAACACTTTTAAGAATAAAAATGTAGGAGTAATGATGCTTAATATATTATTATACTGAAATTAATATTAAACTAATGCAGTTTCCTTCTTTCATGAAGCTGAAAAACTAGTTTAATATACTCTTGAGACTCTGTAGCATTATTGGCGGGTTTAATGTCAAAGAATGATCTTAATCAGGTGTTGGAACTAATTAGAATCTTAATAAGTACATGGCTAATGTCATTCATGATAACACAAACACTGTTATAGGGTAAGTCTTCAAATTAGTTTATGCCCATTTGAGTGGAGATAAAAATGCACTCTGCTAACAATTTTATGTATCTGATTTGATCATATTAGTGTTTCAGTCATTTTAAGATTCAAGTTTATTTAAATAAAGAGTTGTATTCAAGAGGAATGTTGTTTTTTCCAAGCTTCGTGTCAATATCTCTCCAGACAATCTACACATTTATACCAAAGGGGTGAGGATGGGAAATATAATTTAGAGTGTGTATTTACATTAGCGTGGAACTGCAATAGTGTATAAGGAATAAAGGGAAAACATTTAGGCATAAAAACCTAAGTACACTGTGCCAAGATTCGAACCTTGCCCTCTACATCACTGGCAAATCAGAGACAATGAGACTGATAGGTTTGTTTGCAAGCAGACCAGTGAGGGTATAAATGCTATTAATAATTATCTAAAGTAAGAGAGTCTGCGTGATATTTGCAAGATAAAGAGTAGTTTAAAATAGCAATTCCTGAGATTTATTAATATTTATCTTAAGCCAGCTGAGTCCAGTGGTACAAGTACTCCAAACTGCTATTTATTAGGGCACTTAATTAGCGGAAAGTGTTTCAACCAGGATTCAAACCCCAATCTTCCTGTCATCGGGAGTCTAGTCTAACATGAGAGTGATGCTGTGGACCATGCGGCCACCAAAACGGATCATGCAAAATTAATTGTACAAGCATGTGGTTTCTCCATTTGATTGTTTTTTGCATAAGATATGACATTTATTTAGGTTTATTGGATAGATAATATATATAAAATTTTCTAGACACATCATTTTTTTTTCTTCATAAGCTCATGTTTATTATTTATGGGCCTAAGAGCATCATGCCAAGTAGCATGCATGACCTTTCCTTAGAGAAGTATGTTTATTATTTAGCTCCAAGTATCTGAGAGTTAAAAATTGACAAATTTTCATGTAAAGGACCCTCATGATGTTTTTGTGCACCAGAATAGATATCAGATTACAAATCAAATGTTCTTTTTATCATTAACATCAAACTTTCTATGTATTAACTTAACTATCCCTCATGTTTTTGTGTAACAGCTTGGGTATCAGATCACAAATGAAATGTGTTTCATCATTAATATAGAGATTTCTGTATGATATTAATTTAGGTTTGTATCTGGGGCAGTGTAATAAATATGAGATGCAGATTAAGTAACCTTAAGAAAGAGTTGGAACAGGTCCATGTTGATGTTAAGGACCATATTAAAATGCTAGTCACTATTAAATCGAGCAGAGTATCCAAAGCTCAAGTGTATTAGTGTGTTGATTTTAGAGGTAGAACTGTTTTAAGTTTACCAAATTGAAAATAAACAAATTCTATTATCATTCATGGGACTAGTATTAATTAAATTAGTATTCTCTAATATTCATGAGACTAGTATTAAAAAGATTAGTATTCTCTAACATTCATGGGACTATTATTAATAATATTAGTACTATCTAACATTCATGAGACTAGTATTAATAAGATTAGTATTAAAGACACCCTTAACTACGTCATGTTTTGAGTTCCGGTAATGAATCAACTAAACACAAAGTTAGTACTAACCACTTTATCTGGTCAATAAATGATAAAGTAGGAATTTAAGTGTCTTCATGTCCACTTCGGTGAATATAAATTTATGTCTTGATGTATAGAACACAGCTTTTATTAAATTTTAAAATCAAAGTCATTCAAATGATAAACACCGTTTAACTACGCTATCAATACAAATAAAGAGAGATCCTAGAATTTAAGACAGCATAGACGCTAATGAAGGTCTGAAATAGGATTCAAAGAAAAGTATAGCAATAACATGAGTCTCTTAGGTGAAAACCAGCGAATGTTGTGCAAGCTAATCCCCAATATCATTTCTGAGGGAACTGCAGGTCTTATGGAGAAAATATTTCTCTTTGCTCTCTCTCGGTTAACTGTTGCCAACTCTCCTCGCTTTCAGATATGTCAAAAGATAATGTGTTGAGGTAAGAAGCAACTATTGGCAACATCGATGAACCTGCTAAATCTGTTCTATATCCAAGAGAAGATTGACCACATGAAAACAAAAGAATGACAATGGTGTTTCCCAATAGTAACCATACAGTTCTCTCAGAGATGAAGTATATAGTCCAAGTCCAGTGTAGCACTCAGCGACATAATGGTTATGATGGTATCAAGTTGCACAGCATAGCCATTGTAGTTATATTCCATAGCATATCAAAAGCATGTAACAGTTTGTAATAAAGTGTTAACAATGAAGGAAACTTGTTCTTTATCTGCTCCCACAATAGGTTATGTGCCAAGGTCTATAAATATTACAGTAACCACTTACCACATCTTCTGGCACGTTTGGTGGAACCCAGTCAAATGGAACGCCACCTTTATTCTGTACATCTTCTTTGGAGAGAACCTTCTCAACTTCTGCTATATTAATTTTCAAAACTGGTAAAAAGAAAAACTATGTAAAACATTATATACTCAAATAATTTTGAAAATTTTAAAAATCAATCAGAATAACAATATGAATTTTAACATTGCCAAAGATAGCATAGCAAGAATGTTATTAATTAACAACAATTTCTTAATATTTTAATGATTCTAAAGAGAATAAAAAATCATTTCAAATTCAAAACTAAAGATCTTGACTTGAAATCACCATTTAATGTAAATTCAGTTTTCTACTAAACATAAAGGTCGAACACCACAAAAAATAAACATAAGTCCTATAAAATAATTAAGTCAATCAAAAATGCATCTTTACTCTTCTTTAGCACTCAATCAAATAACATGTTGAGAAATATATGTATATGTGTAAGTTAATTTTACCTGACAAAGGCAGACATTTTTTAATATTAAAAGCTCTTATCATTAAAATGTTCAATTTTGGCTGCACTAGCTAAAAATAATTTGATAAAATTAAATCTTCATTACAATTCTTTTATTCCCTCATCTTTATTCGAGTCTTAGTCTTCTATAACAACATGTTTCAGTATTATATATTACATCATCTTCAGGTCTTATTTATGATGATGATGTATTTTAAATACATATTTTCGAAAGGTTTGTGAAATTTGGAAGTATTATTATGTAAGAAACCTTTTATGGGATGATGATAGTAATAATATTTCAAAAGTTCACAAAATTTTCGATAATATGTATTTAAAATAAATCATCGTCATCATAAATAGGACCTGAAGATGGTGTAACATATAACACCGAAATATGTCATCATAGAATACTAAGGCTCAAATAAGGAGAAGGGAATAAAAGAATAATAAAGAAGAATTAATTTTATCATTTATCACTCTTTACCAAATAAAAATGACCATTATTAAAAATTATTTGCCAGGGAAAATTAACATGTATGGAAAGAAAACTTTAAAAAATGTTCTTAGTTATAGCCAATCGGCTTATTTCAAAATCAAATCATTAGAGAGTTTTAGTGTGAATATTATTGTGTGCATGGGCAGCTATGTGATTAGGTTAAAGCACTAACTAGTAAGAAAATGCAGAAATCGTAGGATTTCTGTGTTCAGACTTCAGGTATAGTATCAAAATATTTAAAATATACCGGTAAAGCACAAATAAAAAAATGCATTTGTTTTAAGATATGTTAACCATTTAGAGAAAAGTTGGATTCATAATAACTTAATGTTAAAACTTGCGTCAAACTTTTTACTACATACATTCTATGTAAAAATGTCAGAAAAATTTGAAAGAAAATTCATAATTTTTTATATGCTATATTGAAATATTTTGGCTAGTAAAGTAATTTTGCCCTACACGTTAGTTTTGAAATAAAACAAATGTTCAGGAAGGTGTATTTATCACCTGCTTTGATTTTGGTTTTCTTAGTTCCCAGCAAGATATGAAACTGTTCATAGCCATCATCATCCTTTACATCATGGTCTTCCTTTTTGCATTTACAATTGCGACACAATTTTCTGAAATAAAAATAAATAATATATATATATATATATATACATATATTATTTCAGTATTATTTAATAATGTAGACTTTTTTATTCCCCCTTACAAGCTGCAAATCAATTTATTTATTGATTTTTAACTATCTCTCCTTTAGCCTTTGTCTTGAGTAACACACATTTGCTCACAAATTTGACCTCACACCCACACAACCGACTTTACTCCAAAATGCTCTTGCGCTTTCTCTTTATTTTCATCCTTGAGCAAGAAAACTACCTCTGGATTGTGTTTAATAACATAAGTAACTGGTGAACAATTTAAATAGTGATAAAAGTATTTCCCAACTCGGTAGGCCTAGTAAAATGCAGCAAGAAGAAAAAAAAAATAGTATGGATCTTTAAACTTCGTAAGTTGGGAAGATATTTGAAAGATGATCTGTAAAAATGAATGTTATGGAGCTCCACAAAGACCTTCTCACTCTATTGTTTAAAAATGGAAATATTTACTCAAAGCTCATAAAATGTGTGAATCAAAATAATATACACTAGCAAACCTAAGAATAAATATCACTATCCTTATGTAAAACAGTTTTTGAGTCGCGGTTTTAAAATTTGTAATTTTATTTTTAAAGAATTAATATCCTCAATTGTATGTTTGGACCGATAAAAAAAGATCAATATTGGGTCCACAGGGGTCAACGCTTCGTATTAAAATTTTGACTTCCGGTTAAAATTTTCGCCATTTTATTAGGTGTTGCACATCTTCATGTCATTGCATTGATATTAAATTTCTCATTTATAAATTTTGACTAATAAAAAAAGTAAATATTGACTAATGAGTCTAAAATGAAAGAGATAGATCATTATTGTACAAACATTTTTCCTAAGGGGGTTAGGAAAAATAACAAACTTTTTAAGAGACTTACTTATATTTAAATGCTCTATGGCGTTGGAGAATTATTACATTAAAACTCAAGTAGTATATCTTTACAACTATAGCTCACAAAATTGTATCAATATATTTGCCAATATCTCAGAAACTATTGCTTTTATAAGGATATATTCCATATAAAAGTTTTTTACTTTTAATAGTACAATATTGCAATAATAAGTTATTTAGTATCTCAACTAGTTGCAGAAATACGTAAATTTCAGCTTCTGTAAGGTACCCTAAAAGTCATTTTCATGGGAAAATGAAAATAACCAGTTTATTTATAATCTTAATAATAATAATCTTAGATACAAATTTTAATCAAAATCTTTAGAACCGATTTTGAGAAAATCTACTGTTTCTCTTTTTGCCCTTTAATAAACTACTCTTAATTTTAAGTTTAAAGAGACACACAGACAGACGGAATTGCAAAGACCACTTTTTAGGGTTCAAGCGGTCATGAGACGTTGGCACCCATCAACATTTCAGGTTAAGTTTTTTTTACGGTCGCAATACTTTTACCTTTAGTGTTCGAAAAGTTAAATATATATATATATATATATTTGTGTATAGCTTGAAAGTTATTGGTTTTATAAAAATATGCTTCGATAAAAATATTTGTATTATAAATAGATCTACATATTTGTAATGATAAGTAATTTCATTTCTCAAATAGTTTCAGAGATACGATACAAAATGAGAATTTACGCCAAACAAAACAAATTAACATACCATGATATTAAATAAGTAATTTATTAAACAATACACATTTACTATAGATGTGTAAGAGAGCTGCTATGGAGAAGGAAAGGGACCATGAAGTGTAAGGAAGTGTTGTACAGGGTGTACTTTGTACCTAGTATCACACATGCAGCAGAAACATGGACATTGAATTTAAGAGTGACTAGCAAAGAGGAGGCCATGGGAATTAAGTTTGTGTGGAGCATGTTAGCTGTCACGATGAGAAACAAGACCAGGAATTAAGTTATCTAGGAAAGAGTGGGGGTACAGGGATTACATGAGATAGCAGAGAAAGCAATATTGAGTTGGTATGGGCATGTATTGAGGTATGTAGGAAAAAGAATGCAAGAGAGGCCAAGAAAGAGATGAGAGTAGCAGATAACATTAAGTGTGCAAATGAGCGGAGAGGATTGGAAGCATTTAAAGGAGGAAGAATGGTGGAGGGATGGAGGAAGATGGAGGCATTTTACTAAACTGACTTAGCCACAGGCTGGAAACAGTTGATGATGAAGATACATATTAAATCAATTTTTACTTTCTATCTATCTTACAGGTAAAGAAAGTATTGTGATCGTCAAAAAAATCGAACTCGAGATTTTGATGAATCTCGACGTTTCATGACCCCCTGAATCCGAAAAATTGGTTTTTGAATTTCCGTCTGTTTGTCTGTCTGTACCTCCAACTAGAGCCTAAACTATTTTAGCGATCGGGCTAAAATTTGCTATTTAGGGTTTTCATAGGGTTACCCCGGGGGGTTTTTGTAATTGGATATCTAACCCTAAAATTAAGGGTAGTTTAATGAATGGCAAAAAGAAAAAAAGTTGAGACAATAGTATTGTAGGGTTAAGTGTGCTTGCACTTCTCTTTATTGAATTTAAAATAGCCCAAACATTTGAGCTCAAAGAACTAGTAGAACAATTTGTTAAAGCTGAAGAACAAAAAACTCATTTTTAAGCTACAGTAGAACCCCGATAATCTGTCACCTGTGGGACTGGGAGTATGGTCAGAACGCATAAAAGGCCAGATTAGTTTATAGTTCTTTCTCACCATCTACCATCACAGTAAAAGATTCAATATCTTTTCTATTTTTCCTCTAGTCCTTTATTGTAGTAACTCCCACATTGAGTTCCTTAGCAATTTTTTGGAGTGATTCCTCTCTGTCCAGTTTCTGTAACACTTTTAATTTTTCATTTAAAGGAAGAGTAACATGTTTACGTTTTACTCCTGACATACTGTATGTAACGCAAAAACTACGTAAATAAAACACAATCCACACACGAGTAATTACGACCCACTAGAGGCTAGATGCCGGCTCACTGAGGCAGCAAAACAACTGACTAGTAAACAATGGTGCGTCAACAATGGCCAACCAGTTATCAACAAGTCGATGCATGCATTCTCTTGAGCTGTGGTCAGACCGACCGGCGCGTCATATTAGCCGAGGGCAGACTAGAGAAGTTCTACTGTATTGTTTTTGTACATTTACATTCTTAATTTGTATTACTATGTTAGTATTTTTGTGTAAATATTATATCTTTTCAATTAATAGGCTATAGGAATCATGAGGGTTTTTTAATGTCTTGAGAGGTGAGAGCAGCATTTTCATGCTTTGTCTAGGGCAAAATTTTTATGCTTTTCTTAGGATTGGAAAAGAGCACGAGCTGGCCCTGACTGTGTATATACATAATATTTCTATGCCAAAAACATTGAGATCACATGTTAAAATGACATAAAATATTCATATATGTAGGTATCCCATTTATCAAAAATCCAAAACCAAGACACACATAAAAATGAGGGGGNGGGGTGGGAGACCACAATTATGTATTTCCCTTTTAACTTGAGATTTATTAGAACCACATTTAAGATATATTCATGTTTCAAACATGTTAAATGTACATTTTATCTCAACCCGTATCATTGTCTTAAATAAGATAAACTAAAAAGTGTCTTATCTCTCCTACTACCTCTTTATTCTTTTTCATCTCCACGTCCACATCCTCTGCTTTTTCATGAACTTACACCACTTCCGGAAGCTCCTGATGACTGAGGCTGGATGGGCAGACTGGTTTACATTGAAGGCAGAGGCTTTCCAGAGTCAGAGGCATACTCATACTTGTGTGAGGAATGTATTTGCTCTAAAAGTTTTATGTCCTTAGATATTATCTCAAAAAAGTCAGAGCATGCAACATCCTTGAAATATGTTTTAGCTAGAAGAAGCGATTTCACTGTGTCCAATTGAAGGCAATTCCTTTCATCTGTCCAAAAGGAATTCATGAGAGAGAATATGCATTCAACAGAAACATTAAACCCAGGCAACGTCCAGCAAAAACTGACTAATAACTCTATTTCACTGTAGGTGATTTGTTCGTTGTTAAAATGTGCAAATATTTCCCTCCACCTGTTGCCAACCTTGCAATTATCCCTATTGCTATTCCACTCAGAAATTTTATCTTCATCGAAATACATTTATACAGGAGTATACTCATAAAAAATATTATCTTTGTTTGTCATGGTTTTAGGAAAGATAGCCTTCATTTATTCAGCACATTCAGAGATTTTATCACACCCAAATTGTGAAATCAAGGAGACCCAATCAATTTTTGAAAACACACAATGTCTGGAGGGACCATTCTTGTATCTATTGTATTGCAGTACTGTAGAAATCGGATACAGAGTTTTTGAATGAGTATAGTGTCACTAAACCTTCTTCATGTAGATTTTCAAGTTCTTTTTTCACATCATTGTTTAAAAAACATTTTGGCCTTTCGCATTGAAAGCTTCAAAATTAGAAGATTGATTTCCTTTTTCCCTTCAAATCCTGTTGCCTCATCCTGCCCGATTCTCTCAATAGAATGTGAAAAAATATCCATCTGTGACTTCAAAAACAAAAGGAATATAAGAGAATGTGGATTATTGAAAAAGTTACGCAACATTGTTGGGCATTTATCTAACGACAAAAAATAAGATTTAAGTCTGCTGTACATGTCCACTCAACGATTCAGAGCTGGTTCTAAAGACAACCAGCATGTTTTACTATACCCTAAGATTTAAGAGTTTCCACACTTACTGTAGTTTGTAAGTATACAATTAGGAAATATGTGCGCTGCATACCCAACTCCTATTATTTTTCTGTTTAACTTTTCTTGGAGTTTAGTAAAAACATTATTTTTCCCCTTTATTTTCATTCCACCAAAATTAGTAGTGGTATTGTCTGCTGAAACTCTTATTACTTTATACCAAATATCGTGATTTTCGACTTGTTCAAAAATGTGGTCAACAAGGATGCCAGATGTTTCACTTGAAAGTCTGCCAAATTCTAATATTTCAGTTGCAATGCCTTTTTCAGGAGTAAAATACCTCACAATAATTGGCACAACCTTTAAATCAATGTGGTTTGAAGCATCTTTAGCTAAACAGCAATATTTTGCATTTTTCAGATCAATTATTTTATTTCTGGCATAAGACGATAAAACATTGGTAATAACGGCTTTACATTTTGTTTGCCCACATGTGATTTTTTATTGACAAACATTTTCATAATTGATGAGGTACAGTCCATAGACTGGAAACTATGGTTGTGTTTCATTGTGTGGAACTCAAATGTAGCCTCTTGTGCAGCTTGCTCTCTTTCTTGGTCACCCACCTATTTTTTCTTTAAGAATGTAGTCAATGAATGGCTCAAACTTTTGGGAGACCTTTTTGAGACCGCACCTTTGTGTTTTTTTGTGGTTAAATGATCGGTGATATCAGATTTCCCAACATGACTAATACTAAAAATAGCTCGGCATAAATAACATTCAACGGTTCCATCCTCACCACCAATATATGATTTCTTTATGAAAGGATATTGTTCTTTCAATCGGTCATTGAAAACACACTTCCTTTTAGGCATTTTAAATACTGTTGGCAATTAGTGCATACTAAAACAATACTGGCATACATAAAATAAAACTATATCACAGTCCACAGAAAATATAAACAACACAGTCACAGATAACATAAACAATGCTAACTTGCTTGCGTGGCAGACTAGCAACCATAGATAAAATATGAGGAGAGGACTGAAAAGGCGGTTGCCACATGTCAGACACATTCCACATTACTCTCACGGCAGCAAACGAGGGTGAGACGCGCCGCCGCCACCACGCCCTATAATCATTCATCTCTTACTGTGAGTGGACTGGATTGATGCATTAATATTTTGTGCTTAAGAAAACCGGGACAATTGTTGTCCCGAACTCAATATGTCGAGACACAGGGATAGCACATTAAAAACAGGGACTGTCCCGGGAAAATCGGGACTTCTAGGATCCCTACATATATGCAGCCATCTTAAATTATTTTGAATATAATACTGATAAAGAAAAGAAAAATGTGTGGAGCATTGTATCTTTAAGTTAAAAATTATTCTTAGAATGTAACTACAGTATTCAAACTATCTGTTCTTTATTTCCATATTAATTTTGTATAGTCCATAGTGTGGTAACAATTTCTCATTTTGTTCTGCTATAAAAAACCTAATTAAAAAACTTATATAATAAAATTATTTTCAGTCAACTCACCTCCAATAATGTAAATCTAATCCAGGACAAAACTCAAGGCATTTTAGGCATGGCGCTCCAGCACCAATATCGTGAGCAAGAAGAGGCTATAAACCACAGGAACTTAAATTCAAGGTTTGAACATTTAAACCAAAATAGTGATGAAAATATATCTAGTAAGGCCATAAAAATCTAAGTTTAAATGTATATCTACAATAAAAGATATTTGAAAAATCATTATTAATTTCCTTTATATATTTTTTAACAGCAGAATATATATTTCTTAACTATGCTCAAATTTTAATCTACTAGTGTTACAATAACCTCTAGAATGGGGTTTAGTTTTTCAAAGTCCAGATATGATACTTTGTTGTGCTGACCACATGATACTATCTTTCCTTTTCACAGAAGTTAGCACTATCTGAGGTGATTGCTTGGTCAGTATAACTCGATTGAAGACTGAGGCCATGGAGTTTGAGACATGGTACTATGGAAACTATCTATTAAACAATATTATTGTATGAAGGAATGTGGCTATAATTTGAAAAATACTGTCTAAAGGTTAGTAAGTTCAAGGTCATAAGACTCTCTCTTACATAACCTACAACCGGCATTAAAGCTATAGTCCTATTTTCATCTTTTTAGAATATACAAACACATTTTTTTGTGGTCAACATTAACATTACTATAACTGTATTATTGCTATTTTACAGTTATTGATACGGTAATAACTATCAGAGAGCTGCAGATCACATGACTTGATGTATAAATACATGATAGTGGATCTAATAGTTTTTTTCTAGCTGTTAAGTATGGTAGGCTAGCAACATTTTTGTTGAAGCGACCATGTTGCAAGTATTGCCATAGCCTAAGACATAAAACTAGATGCTATGTGTTATTTTTATAGCATCAAGGTAAAAAAAGAAGGGTTGGGGAGCAAGTGGAGTGACGCCCCCCCCCCTCCTAACCCCTGTTTTTAGCACCACGTCTTACTACCTATTTGGGCTATAAGCTTCCCCCCATCTTATATATTGGTATAATAATTTAACATTGATTCATTTAAATCTAGGCACATTTTATGTGCCAATGCTGGTAGTTATGTTTGTCACCATGATTTTATTTTTATTTTTTGCTATGCTTCCTTTTTGTGGAGTTCATATTAATTTTTTAGTTAACAGGTGTTTGAATTTGATTAAGTTGTAGGCCTAATGTTTGTCAAGCACAGAAGCTAAGTATTCCATAAAACTGTGGTAGCACATTTTCATTATGCCCTCAATAATACAAATAAATTTAATAAAAAAATAAAACAACAATAAAAAGGTCCAACTTATAGTTCTGAATGTCAGATCCACTTTTTCTTGTAAACCAAACACTCCCTAAATGCCTAAATATATTATTATTCACAATCAACATATTAAGAATTGGGACATATCATTATTAAAATTGTGTGTAGGTTTACTAGAACTAGACAGATATTGGATTATAATGTACTCACCTACATTAGCATTGAACAGAATGTATCTTAGTGTACGCCAATACAGTTGGGGCAGCTTAAAATATGAAAATATACATATGATTTACTAATTCTTTTAAAAAAAAGTTATAAGCCATTCCTAAGTAGCAAAACCTAACCTTCCGTGCATCAATAATTAAAAAAGTTAATCTTAATATTGCTATGTCACAAATATTGGTGTGTTTATTGTAGATTGAAATGCATTTTGGTAGTTTTATGTTACAAAGAAAACATATTTCAGATATTCAAAGAAAGGTTGCTAGACCTAAGCCTACAACTATAATATTTAAAGCTCTGAATATGTGTCATGTAGGGCCTATCAACTAAATGTTAAGATCATGCTTACAAATTGATAACCAATAGGTACATGGTTATAGTCCGCTTTTATTAAGGGTTGGAAACATGCTTTCTTCGTTGCTTGCCATTAGACCTATTAAAATGAATTATTATTGAGACTCAACACACCAAGAATTGGATTACATGGTGTCTACTCAACTTGACCAATGAGATTCCCAACTTTTTCCCTGATTTCCCCTGGACATTTCCTAAAATTTCCGACTCAAAAGTGTGTCACACTCTTCTATCCCCCTACCTCACGGTTTTTATTTATCTTTTTGTATGAATAATAATAAGTTTGAAAATCTAAATAAACAGTATTTCTATTTGTATTAACATGGTTTACTAGGAATTATAAAAAATATAAAATATATTACATAGCTACAAATAGAAAAAGACAGTTTGAAACACATTGTAATTTACTGATTTAATAATGATTATATTTCATATTTTGAGTAAAACAACATTTTCCCGGGTATTTTGTAATTTACCAAATTCCCGAATTATTCCCGTTTTTCCCCTGACCACTTCAAATTCCCGACTAATTCCAATTTTCCCTGATTTTCCCAGATGGTAGACACCCTGACCATACCTAATAATATTAACATTACTAGACATATGGTATTATTTATGGTACTATAATAAATTACTGGTATCTAGATTAAGATAATGATAAAACAATAGTTAATAATTTACAAAATTTAGGTATATTACTTAAAAAAGAAATATCTAGTGTAGCTGCTTTATGTGAATTTATAAAAGCGTAAAATCACCATTGAGCTATAATTTAGGACCCGCCTCGGTGGCATAGATAGCTAACGTGCTAGTTTTGTGTTGAGCTAGACTGCCAAGGATGGGAAGATCGAGGTTTGAATCTCGCTCGGGTGAACTGGGGGTGGTTTTTCCTAAATGGTTTTCCACTATCAACACAAATGCAGGTTTATTTCCTAGATATTCAACCTTCCCAATTCCAAACCCATTAGCATAATCAGTACTTAAGTGTGTAGCCTGACTGGGTAATAAGACGCCGTGGTAAGTATTATTATAATTTAGGTGCCTCAATTTTTATAAAAAAGTTTTGTTAACACAAAGAACTTTTTTCAAAAATGTTCATTTACCAATAGTACATAGGGGAGAGTGGGTAGGTTATGGGGCACAGGAGGAATGGGACAAATACTAACTATATATTTCAAATCTCCCTCACTTTTTTATAGTTCTCCCTTAAACCACTTTAAGTAGTAAACTCCTATTGCACATGTGTAGGCTATTTGATTGATGGTAGCAAGCTAAATGCATTTGTGCTGGTAGTGGAATTAAAAAGGACTTTTACACATTATAAATTAGGCAAGTTTTATTGACTCAATGATATTGTTTTATTTAACTGTTTGTAACCATTTGTTCAAAATTTAATATGAAAACCTAAGTGATGTGCGGAATAATATATCTTAGTTTATTTTTATATCCATCCAACCAATTTTCATCAATTATTTTATTTTAGAATAAAGGCCACGCAAGAGGTTTAGTACAAAAGAAAACTGGAGGACATGTGCCAAACATCCTGTATATTATTTTTTTAAAGTGTTATAACTAGATACAACCCTAGTTATAACCATTATTTCAAGTGTTTCAAAAATTCTTAAATGCCACAATCTTTTATTACATTCTATAACACCATTAACATAATATATAAATGACCTGTTGACCTAGGTAATCAAAACTTCTGTGACAATATTATGAAAATGATAATAATTTTGACTATGACACAAACATACTCTGGGTAGAATATTATGTTAGAGTAAAATTCAAAACGAAAAAACCTAGGTGCACTTTTTGGGTAAAGTGGAATATCAGTTAATATTAAGATTCTAACGAGATTAGTTTTCTCAAAAGAAAGGGTCTAAGAATGTATTTTTACTTTTCCTGAAAAGGAAGATTTAAATGTTGTGAATAGACATGACATATTAAGAAGCTCCCACCCCCTCATCTGTGTGGTGGTAAAGAAAGAGCTTTTGCTATATGTAACTTTGAAGTTGATTTGATATCAAAGTATCAAGTAGGCCTAATTCGATAAATATAAAATGTGCAAGCAGTATTTTTTTACTATATTAGCAATGTTATACAATTGTTGAACTAATTATTGAAACTATCCCATTCCCCACTCTACTCTACAGTGTTCATAATAGCCTATTAAGGTTTTGGTGTTGACAAGTATCTAGATGTGCTGTGAATATATTATTTAATATAACGGTACCCATAGATTAAATCATTCAATTTAATCGGGTTTTTTTTTAAGTTTTGTTTCCGGATATTGACTGGTTTGTGTCGACGAAAATCTATAAAATAAACCAAATTGAGGCGCTCCGTGTAACGCTATGGCATATGGCGGAACATTGCACGATCAATTAGGTGAGTTTTAGATATATATATTTATTTTTTAAAAATTTTTTTACAGTTTGGAATTTTATGACAAGGTTATTTATTTATATGTTATACAAGACATCTTGTGAATGTGGGGAATGCCATGGCCTCCACCGTGATTCAGATTCCACGTTAAACTGTAGGTCCTTCATTTCATCTCACAATCACCCTACCATTACACATTAGCATAGTGCGTATAACCCGAACGGGTAGTAAGACGCGGTACTAATAATAATAATAATTTATATGTTATAATTGGGCCAAACAACTTGATGTGTGTATAGTTTCTAGAAAACAAATTATATTTCTAGTAAATTGACACTGAAAAAAAACAATCCCACCCTCACTTCATACTATTCCCCAAGAAAATTTTAGGCAATATGATAGGAAAATTATAATAGGCCCCTACATTTGGAAGAATTGGGTGTGAAAAATATATGTATAAGCATAGTGTTAGATTTAAATGGGTGGAGACTATGCAAGTTTCCCTGTGTGTAGGTCTATATTTTTGGCTTTATAATAATAGAAAAACTACAAACCATATTAAAATTAGTAGGCCTAGTAAGACATATTCTTGGTGTGTTATTATTATTATTTAGCACCGCATCTTACTACCCATTCGGGTTATACGCTTTAAGTACTAATTACGCTAACAGATTAGGAATTGGGAAGGATGAATTAGAGGAAGTGAATCCGCATTTGCGTGGAGGGAGAGTGGAAAACCATTTAGGAATAACCACCCCCAGTTCACCCGACAGAGATTCGAACCTCGATCACCTCGTCCTCAGCAGTCGAGCTCAACACGACTAGCGTGTTAGCCAACTACGCCACCAAGGCAGGTCTCTCTCTCTCTCTCTCTTAGTGTGTTGATTATTAAAAATAATGTGCTTACTTTTAGTGTAATTGTGACTAAGAAAAAATGTTTCTCCCATTCAAAGTGTACTAACTCTACCTATACCATTACAAAC
>CABFOW010007020.1:0-27152 GCA_902141385.1 Timema californicum | reverse complement strand
TTCAGTTTTATTTTTATCAGTTTAGTTTAAATGCCGGCATATTTTAAATTTAAATGTACCAATATGACGTGTGTTGTAGCAGCAGATCAGGCATGGCTGTTTTGCTTGGGTATATTTTCATTATGTACACACATGCACACACAGACACACATTTTGTTGTTGTTTCAAATACAGAATGACCCAAAATTTATGTATTATAGGTGAAAATGGAATATGTCATTTCCTCGTTTAAAGGTAAGAATCACACAAGTTCCAGGCGGTGAACTCTGACATCTTGGAACGTGTGTGGAATTACTGGGTCACCAATCTTAGCCTCTGCATGCAAGAGGATGATAAGCATATCAAACATATCATGTGAATTGCTGTTTAGCCTATGGTGCAGCATAACTTTTGGGACATTCTGTATAACCGAGTACTAGGGCTGGATCAAAATTGATGTAAACCAAGAAAATATGAACTAAATATCCAAAATGACCAAAAAAAGACAATAAAATTACCTGTAAAAAAGTTTCCTTAACAAGGGGATAATTGACAGAATTATAGAAATAGCTTATTGGCCTAACATTATACAATATGATATATTAAAAATAAATTACATATTTCAATCTAAGGTTAACTAACACATGGGAAAAGATTGAAATGGTAAATGTTCACAAATCGAGAAAAGAAAAATAAAGGTCAAATTTAAGATTGTTAATCAATAAAAATGGGAACTTAAACCTCAATACTCAATAGTAATGATTGTAAAATAATTTAAGATACTACAAAACCATGTTATGTTGCTCTTATCGAAATAAAAGAGTTGTAAAAAATGTTCAGTAAACCTAGATTTTGTTAACTTTTTTTCACAGAAAGGAAAAACCTCTTTTAAAACTGATGCAACAAAGGGTTCACAAGTTAGGTCCAAATATGACAAATAGCGACACTATCCAACATACCTGCACAGCAATGAATATGGAGGCACAGATAGTGAACATGATAAGCCCAAATATGACGACTATCGAAGCTGCAGAGTCAATTGAATCCTTAAGAGACTGTACAACAGTTTTATTGAGCTCTTTCTGAAGCTGCAACAATAGAAAAATCAGTACTAGTTAAATTAAAGATTGTTATTATTTCAAATTAGTTTGCAAGTTGTAATATCTGGGTTTTTTTATTGATGAATTGTTTACTAATGAAAATGTATAACAGTGGGGAGGCCCACTGGTCAAATAATTATACTAATGAAATATAGATCCAACAATCTTGCATGTAACTTGAGAGTGACACAAGCTATCCTATTTTATTTTATTTTTGGGGGATTTTAGACACTTAACAGGCTTGGGTTACTAGCAACTATGACCGTATAATCATAGTGGACTGCGTCTGTTAACATAAATTATATTGCAGATTTTTAATACTTGAAATGCTTAGTCAAGATTTAAATATGAATCCAGCTCTGATTCATATTTGTTTAAAAATTCCAAAATCTTAATATTTGATATTTTCAAATTAGATTCAAAATTTTAAAACTAAATAGATTCAATATTAGGATTAGATGGGATTTATTTAAAGTTTGAAACTAAAATTTAAATTCTCTTAGTAAACTTATTTTTCTTGAAATTCAAACTATTATTATTAAAGTATAATCAACAATGTCATCAAAATACTTTATATAATTCATTTGGCTTTGTTTTCATTTTATTATAATGGAATAATTCACATTATTTGATTTGCTCATATAATTTTATGACTTTTCTAACATTAATAATCTAATCACTTTGTCTATGCAATTGTTTATGGATAAGATTAAAAATACATCATTTACAGTAGTATTTTATTTGGATTAAAGTTTAAAAAAGTCGCAATACAATAAATGATTAGAAAATTTTACAAAGCAGTTTGTTCGATTTAAGTCAGTAAACAAAGATTTATATACAATTTAAAATTGTGGATCTTGGCTTCACACAGGTTTATTTAGCAACACTCCCCATGGGACTTTCAAAAACTATTGTTGAGTCAAGTTAACCAGACAAGTAATATTTCCTTACCTTGACGAGGCCTCTAACAGATGGAGGGAAAAGCGCGTGCTTGCGTTGCATGCACCAAACATAGATTAGGTCGTAAATGTATCGGGCATACTTGGAGATCTGCCCCCACAGCCCTAATGAGGCACCTGAGGAAGAAAAATACCCTCAAAGTCCCAAAAAGGTACAAAGCTGCTGCACGGGTTGTGACAGAGTAATATTCGCATATGAACCCAAGCTCACAACCTTTACATGTCATATCACAATAAATGTTTATTCCTTTGAACATTAGTATTTTTGGACACATAGAGTGGAATTAAACACTGGTAATATGCAAAGAGCCATGTAATTAACTATATGAGAGAATTGTTTGGAAAGTGAGCTTTGACAATTCTAACCATAGGTTAATTGGGAATTCTAATTTGGAAATGATACAATATGTAATAACAAGTAGCATAAAGATATAAATGTTTCCAAGATAAATCTATGAATATTGTGTCCTAATAAAAATTAAATTAAATTAAATTTGGTTAGTACTAGAAATGCCAATCTAAGTCAACTTTAACAAATATACACTCAATGAAATTTTTTCAATGTGAAAACAATCTAATGTTCTCAGTTGCTTAAAAGACTGTTTAAATAAATTATACGTTGAATTTTGAAGTTTGTTGAAATCTTACCAATAAATACACTGAGCTTTACAACTTACAGGATTAAGAAAAATGACTAAAATATAATTTAGTTTACTACTAGATACTACAAAGTGCTATGAATTTTTTTTTTAATGTTCAGTACCACACCTTAATACTCATTCGAGCTATAGGCATATGTACTAATTACACTCATTTGTTATGTATTAGAAAGGTGAATTTAGTGTGGAGGGAGAGTGGAAAATTATTCAGGGAAAACCAGCCTTAATAGCACACCAGACCGGGTTGAACCTTTATCTCCCCGTCATCAGCAGTCCTGTCTTTTGCAGCGTGACTACTTAGACCATTTTATCACTGAGGCAGGTCATTAAATTAAAATGCAATACAAAAATGCTAATTTTAAAAAGTCAATATGCTAACAATTTCATTTGAAACTACTCTTTTTACGCACTTCCACATCTGCATTATCCCATAAACCTATTGCCCCTTTTAGTTGGTTGTTGTAAACTATGTAATGTTTAAATATATGTGAAAAATGACACATATACATGGGAAGTGAACCTGATACCTTTGTCCTGGTTTGTCAATGTTCTTACAAAGCGTTATCCAGGATTCATCCTATGCTCAGGGTATTCAACACTAATATTTATGGCAAAATCTGTGATTGATGTGTGAATGTTGGCTATCAGAAACGCAATCACTGGTGATTTGGGCTTCACATTTATGCTACTGGTTGTACCAGATTGAAATGTGTATGGCTCACAATAAACACACAATAAGTTTACCCTGAACTCAAACTTACCCACATGCTTAAAGATGTAGATGGAGACAGGTATGGGAATGAGATGAAGCACCCACAAGTACTTCCAGAGCAACATGAGCACACAACCCCAAGTCACCCCATACAAGTACTTATCACTCTCAAGGCTGTGTGGGAACAACATGCTCATACTGGATGCCAGCGATTCTTTGGATGGTCTGCGCTCTGTTGTCGCCACTGTGGTCAGGAAGAGCCCAGTAGGCTTCTGTTTGCCTGGATTATTTTCCCCAGGTACTGGTGAGCCGCTCCTCCCTTCTCCCGGCTCAGATTCTTCACCGGCCTCAGGAGGTTGTTCGCTCTTCTGCAGCGAAAACAATCAGTAAGATTAGGTTCACACTAGCAGGGTTAACTTTGAACCAGAAGGCATAGTTTTGAACCTCGGTCAGACAAGCATGATATTTTTTGACAATGTGGTTTTTAAGCTCAACTAGCAGTCAAAGTATATTGCAAGCTTGACCAGGTGACTTCTTGTGAGGGTTTAGTTAGACTCAATGAAAAAATAAAACTAATAACTTTGGATTACCTAACTCGCTTTGGCATCAAATAGTGTCACACTCACAATAGATTGGACTGCCAATGGCAGTGAGATCAAGACTCTATTCCCCATTGCAGGGGTGCAGAATATGTTCAGAGAGCCAATATTTCCCCAGAATATAACATTTTCAACAAAAAAAAATCCCCGAAAACCATAGCGCTCAAAATAATATATTGAATTTTTTACATAGTTTGAAAATTCAAATTGAAACATATTTTAATCATAGTTACTTTTATAATACCTACCTTGTAAAAAATTTAGTTTTCTCCCATCTCATTGTATTACATATTGTTATTAATTGTTCATTGATACCAGTGGGCTTACTGGTACCAACATTTAATTTTACATCTCGAGAGTAAGAGGCAATAGAGTGTAATCTCGGGAGGCCTTGGTTCAATTGTTGATTTTCATAGACTTTTGGTTTTTTCATATACTCGCCACTACTGCAAAGTATATCACTATCAACCACACTAGGGGAAATACTATCGCTATTTACGACTATGAGTTTTTCCTGACCACATAATTTATGTTTTACAAAACTTGCAATACTCCCTTTATCCTTACTTCTAGGTTTCTCTTGGGGATGTTTATTAGATACGTGATATCCGTGTTTATCACGTTTGCCATGCCATTCACAATAAGCACAGATGATATAATAAACATTTATTTCACTAAACCATCTAATTTTTTATAAACATGTATCAATTGTACAATGTACAATCTCTAATAGGTCCACTAAATACAACAATTTCATGGCTACACAACTATAACAATATGCATGTCACGAGTTTAAATAAACTGTGCACGCATCACCGTGCAATTAGGCTGTGATATAATGGGTGACTGAATTCAAACTAAAACAAAACAACCTCTGACACGTTATTTTAGCCTCTAGACACCACAACTCTGTGCTTGTACCGAAACTGCCTCCCTATGGCACATACTGATAGTGTCGGTGTTGAGTGTCATCGGTCTTAGTTTTTAATACAAATGAAACTACCATATCAGAACCAGAATGTACTAAAGAGTCAACAAAATTGTTGGACTTTTCCCTGCCTCAAATTTCCCCCGAACTTCATTCGCGCATTGGGACATATTCTGCACCCCTGCCCTGTCGGATGTTTTGAGAGTAGTTTTTTCCTAATTAATTTTGCACTTTCCCTCTACAAAAATACAGGTACAATTCCTCTGAATTCAACCTTTCTCATCCCTAGCAAAGTGACATAATTTGTACACATTCCTATAACCCAAATGAGTTGTGAAATGCGATGACAAAAAAATAAAATGGATTATTGAACTCACAAACTTTGATAAATGTAAATTTAAACCCTTTTAAAAATAATAAAACCAACTTACTGTTGGCATCGGTAATCCATCTTCTGTTGTCAGTGAAAGTTTCATTGCATCTGTGATAGAAATGTCATTTCCTGAAATAAAAAAGTTGACTTAAAACATTGTTTCAAGAGGTCAATATAATGATTTAAAGAAATACTTTTTTTAAATTGTTTTAGTTGTTTTTCCCACAGGTCAGAGCGAAGGAAACACCAGAAACACAGCCTCCAGGTTAAAAAGGTTGTGCACATTTAGAAAGTCTAAGTTAATGAACGTTGGGGTCACTAGGTGTAGTCCTATGTTACAAAAGCGGTCTAAAGAAGACTTGGTCTTACTAAAGAGCAAACACAAATTTCCTTCTAGTGTCAGTAATCCAACCCTCAGTACATTACAAAGAAAACATAGAATACAATGATTCTCTTTGTTTGAGAGAATGCTTACAGATTGCCTAATTGTACACAATCTTCAAATAACTCAACTTGGTTAGCTTTAAGTGACAGGGAATCAGTGAACACATTTTTGGAAAATTACATTTATTTTATTTTTGTACTCAAAATAAATTAATGTGTTAAAGACCCATACATATAATCGGTCGAGAAGTCATTATTTTCTTTCCCCACCCTTAGAATGAATTAAATACTTGGCAAAACATAGAGTGCACACCACTTTTGTCAATTTTATTTATTTAACTTCTATTTATACAAAACTCTTTTATTAAGAATAGCTATATTCATACAAAATATTATTTTGTTGCCACACTATTAATTAAGTAGATTTTCTAGCTTGGTGGAAAATAGTATATTTTTTAATAGAATGTCTATCTTGATAGGAAATGGTATATTTTTGAGAAGAATTTTTAACTTGGTGGGAAATGGTATATTTAGAAAAATATTCTGTTAAAAATAAACTTTTAAAAATGTTTGTGTAAAAATAATTTGGCTGAAAAAAGATAGCTCAACCGAACCCAAATGTTGTGAAACAAATGTCTAGCTCAGCAAGAAATTATATTTTTCTGTGATCCAACCAACCAAAGAGCAATTCAGGGTGTATCAATACATGTGGGAAGTAATTGAGTTGTGGATAATAGAACTGAAAACAACACAAAACGTCCTTAAGAATATATGTCCTATGTCGTGATTGTCGTCTTCGTTGTTATTGTTAGCACCGTGTCTTACTACCCGTTCGGGTTATACGCACTTACGCTAACATGTAATGGTAGGGTGATTGTGAGATGAAATGAGGACCTACAGTTTAACATGGAATCCGAACCACGGNCTGAAAACAACACAAAACGTCCTTAAGAATATATGTCCTATGTCGTGATTGTCGTCTTCGTTGTTATTGTTAGCACCGTGTCTTACTACCCGTTCGGGTTATACGCACTTACGCTAACATGTAATGGTAGGGTGATTGTGAGATGAAATGAGGACCTACAGTTTAACATGGAATCCGAACCACGGTGGAGGCCTGGCATTCCCCACATTCACAAGTTGTGATTAATACACGCCTTGTCAGAGGTGAAGGAAGGGTTTGGTAATCAGATAAATTTGAGCCAGGACAGAGGATTAAACCCCGGACTCCAGCACAAAGGTCCGACACCTTACCCCTAGACCACCAGGTCACCCAATGTCCTATGTTTAATGGTTCCCAAAATTCTGCTGGCATTGTTAATAGCCCTCCCTACATGATACATTCCTGTTGAAACTCTTGTCAAAATAATATTAGTTTTAATCTTTTTATTTAAAACATTGTCTATCACTATTAAACAACCAATATGTCAGTAAATAATTTAAATTGAGTTATATTATCTTTAACTAAATTTAATTATTTTATAAAAACTAATAACTAAATTTAATTACGCTAATAAACATAGTATCCCAATACAATGCACACACACAGTTTGAATGTTATTACATGGTGGCTACAGAGAGGGAAAACCTGGAAAAGCCAGGGAATTAAAAAAATATCTCTAAAATATCCCATTAATTTCGCAACCAAACAGTAAATCAAAAGTTAGTAATACCTAAATAAAATAATATTTTAATTTTTAAAATAACTGATAAAACCGTTTATGTTTAGTAAATACAAACATTTTTTAATATGTGATCAATAATATATAAAACAAAAGTCATCATCCACCATTAAAACTGGAAAAAAGTGGTCAGGGAAAATTGAAAAATGTTGCCTGTAAACACTATAAATGTCAAGGAATTTCGTAAAATATGTTTTGTAGCCACTCTGTATCATCAAACATAAAAATGGGAATAAAATAAAAATGATAGCAGTAATGTTAGATGTCAGTGCTTTATCTGTGCCTTCAGTAGTTTAATAGAGGTATATTTCTCCAGATGACATCACAACAATGTAAATAAAAGTGGCGGAGTTTATTGTTTGGACAACTTAAGTGGATTCTTAAGTAGTATTGGAAAACAGAGAATGTCAATGAGGTGCAAAGATGTTGAAGAAGTGAATTGAAACACCACCACCAACATAGGCAACAATTTCAAAATTATGTCACAAGTTTGAGGCTGATAAAACAGTACAAAATGTAAACAAGGAATCAGTCCAGAAGACCGATAATGTTATCGTGCAATGAAAGTGTTGCAGCAGTATTACAGACACTAACAAAATCCCTCTATAGGAGTAAATCTGTAAGACAATGTTCTTGCGAGAGTGCAGTTTGTAAATCCAGTGTTCATCACATTCTGCTGGGTGTTAAGTGGAAGCTATATATTCCAAGACTACTCCATGCAATGAAAGAAGACGATCCAGATAGATGACTTCAATTTTATGAGTGGTTTTGCACATGTGTGAATAAAGGGAAGATTTTCAAGATTTAATGATTTGGTCTGGACTTTTTTTTTACATCCATTACTGTTTCCAGCCTATGGCCTGGGTCAGTTTTTTATTCAAGCCATATATTTTTCAATAACAGTTTGCTAGGCCTGTCGTAGCTTTATATGCCTTAAAATCTAACTTAAGACTAGGACTGGCATAACATCCAGTCCCCGGCCGTTAATCCATCACTGTGAAAGAGTAAACTCACATTTCACCAGTGATAAATTTTTCTGCCATGCCGAGAATCGCACCTGAGACTCTTAGCTACTGACTGAGCTTAGGTGTTGGTTTAGACTTAATGGTACTACTAACTAAAAAAACTGTGTGTGCTGCGCTGCCGAAAATCCACATGTAATGGAACAACAAGCCATTAATCTACCAGAGAAATCAGAGTGGTGCCGTCTCTCTTTCAGATTAATGATAGAGCCCTTTTTCTTTGAAGCGACACTCACAGGTCTCACCTACTTAACAATGTTCTATGACAATATCTTACATAATCTAGGTGACCTGTTTTGGTATTAAGAGTGCTTCTTTCAACAGGATGGTGCACCACCACTTTATCACACACATGTTACATATTTTCTCTCTGTCACTTTCCCTGAGAGATGAATCAAAGGACAAAGAAGAAGTGTGGAATATCCCCCTCAATCTCCTGTCTCATCACCACTGGACTTTTACCTCTGGAGTACGTTAAAAAAACACTGCATACAAAACAAAATCAAGAACACAGCAGGGCATGAGAAACAATATTTTTTTAGTACAGCTTCTTACTACCCGTTCGAGTTATACACTTATATACTAATTACACTATTGGTTTTAGGGATTGAGAAGATTCTATTTAGAGGAAATGTACCCACATTTGTGTGGAGGGCGAGTGCAAAATCATTTTGGAAAAACCACCCTCAGTACACCTGACCACAATTCAAGCCTCAATCTCCCCGTAATTGGCAGTCTAGCCTACTGCAAGAGAGAGAGAGAGAGAGTGTGTGTGTGTGTGTGTGTGCGTGTGTGTGTGTAATAATAGATTAATATAAAAACATATGGAATAAATGAGTATCATGGTTCACCAAACTATATTACCAGAAGTTGTTTATTTCAGTATTATGGGGCTCCTGCATAGGCGAGAGCTTATCAGTCAATGTTTAGCTATGTAAGAACCACACTATGGATTCCATTTAAGATAATCTTTACTTTGGGTGTTTTTTATTTTTTTCACCTGTCTCTACAAAATTACTATCTATTGTATCAACAGCTTTTGTTTCTATTAGTTAAGCCATTTAGAGGCCCTCTTCCCCATGCCTCCTCCCCCCTCCATTTTTCATAAATTTACTGGACCTCTATTTTTGTATTTTAAAACCTTTAAACTTTTATGTTTTCTGGGGTCATTGTTTTACCAATTTGACATATTTACATTTTCTTCTGCACTGAAAGAGATTTTCTAACTGTTTTGAAGAAATTTCAAGCTACTAACCTTTCCCCCCAACCATTTTGGTTCCCACATTCCCATTTTTAAATGTTAATACCTATTTGATTATCTGATATGGTTCTTTAAGTGCCTGCCTAATTTCAATTTTCAACCACATCAAAAATAGTTTTCTACATTAGTTGTGGCAATTTTGAGTGCTTAGATTTCCTATTTTTTAATTTTCAAATTCAATTTATCCAGACTTCATTTGGTTATCCGGGAAAATTTACTCACATGACAGATATAAACCACACCAAAATGTTTTTATCTTTTATTGGCTTGGAAATTTTTAAGGCCCCAATTTTTTGAACTGATTTTGAAATTTCAAACTTTTGGTATTTTTTTATTTTTGGTTATTCGGGGTGGCTGTCCTAATGGGTTTCGAGTATTTAAAAACTGAACCACAGGTAGGAACATTTTTTATATTATTATTAAATTTTTAGCTCTCCTTCAATCCAGATTTTAATTTTTAAAACTAAAAAACTGTTCATATTATTCTAGTTAGGTTATTTGGGTTTAACACTTATATCTAATAAAATATGAGGTTTGGCCATTAAATAACCGGACTGATGCTCTAAAAAATTGTATTTACAAAATTACTCAATGGACATGTTATCACCTTCAATGTAGTCCCCTCCTCAATCCCTGCACCTCACCATTCGAATCTTCCACTGTTGGAAGCAATGTTTCAGTTTCTTTTCTGAGAGGTTGTTCATGAGCTTCGTCGCTTTTTCCTTCACAGCATCAACAGACTCCAAATGGGTTCCTTTTAGTGCAGACTTGATCTTCGGTAACAAAAAAAAGTCACACGGGGCTACATCAGGTGAGTAAGGTGGATGTTCCAACACGGGAATCTTGTGCTTTGCCAAAAACCTCTGGATGAACAGCACTTTATGTGCTGGTGCGTTGTCCTGATGAAGAATCCATGAGCCATTCTTCCACATTTCAGGTCTTCTTCTTATGTGTTCACGAAGGGTTGTCAAAACCTCCTTATAGTAAACCTGGTTAACAGTCTGACATTCAGGTACGTAATCAATGCAAACAATCTTTCGAATATCAAAAAAATATCAACATTTTTTTGAATTTGGACTTGCTCATCTGTGCTTTTTTTTTGTCTCAGTGAACTGGGACTCTTCCAATGCATGGATTGGTGTTTAGTTTCAGGGTCAAACTGAAATAATAATGAATTCTCACAAGTTATCACATTTTCTAAAAAGTATGAATTATTTTCAATGTTATGAAGGATATCAGCCCAAATGTTCATTCAGTTTCCTTTTGCTCAGGACTAAGCAGTTTTGGCACCATTTTAGAGCAAACATTTTTCATGTGTAAATTTTCATGTAAAATTTGTAGAAAAGTTTTCTTATCTATGTTAACTAGGTCAGCAATTGCTCCAATGCTCAGGTGTCAATTTTTGAACAAAGGCTACGGTTGAACTGTCCGTCGCATGACCTTGAAATATGGAAGGTAGAGGGAGAAAAGAACATAGATCAATATCTGACCCTGTTTTTTGCTGAGACCTCAGGTAAATGGTAAAAAAATGAGTCCAGTTATTTAGTAGCCACACCTCGTAATCCAATTTTATACTGTACCTAGCAAAAAGTGTTTTTTTTCTAGTTTTGTATATTTTCAGAAGAACCTTTTTCTATTTTAGGGTCCTTCATTATTAAATTTAAGAACGTTCAGAACTACATTACATTTTGGGGTTTCCTTACACCAAACTGACAAGTTTCAATCATATACCACACTGATAAGTAGGTTATTCTTTTAATTTTGGAAATTTGGAACCCTGCCCTTATTCTACCATCCTTACTTATAAATATAAAATACTTATTAATTTTGTTATTTGGAGTGTTACCTTTACATTCCTGGCTAATTTATCTTCCATTTCAATAGGTGACCTGGCGGTCTAGGGGTAAGGTGTCAGACTTCTATGCTGGCGGCCAGGGTTCAATCCCCGGTCCCGGCATAAATTTAACTGATTACCAAACCCTTCCTTCACCTCTGACAAGACATCTTGTGAATGTGGGGAATGCCAGGCCTCCACCGTGGTTCGGATTCCACGTTAAACTGTAGGTCCTCCATTTCATCTCATAATCACCCTACCATAACACATTAGCGTGAGTGCGTATAACCCGAACGGGTAGTAAGACGTGGTGCTAATAATAATAATAATAATAATAATAATAATCTTCCATTTGGGTACCAGTTGAGGGTCAGTTAATTGGAATTTTGAAAAACCAATGAAGGACTCTTGTCTACCAACAATGAAAAACCCTAGATATAACATGCCTTGAAAGTTATACCGATTTTTTTTTAAATTGTTGATACTATTTAGGTATGTATCTAGTTTCATCCAACAGGAATTTAAAAGAAGAATAATAATAACAACAGGGTTGTGTCTAGAAGCATTAGAAACTCCCGGAAACTGAATTTCAGTACAATCAGACAAATAGGATTGTAGGGCCTATAAGGTAGACATGGGGATTTTTTGGGGCCACAGATTCATCTCCACTTCGGTTTTTTCAGGTTTAAGATTTTTCATATCATTCTCAGATCACCAAGAAACTCCATGCCAAATTTCAACCTTCTAGATCACAGGGAAGTACAAAAAAAAATATAGAAGGAAAAATAGACAGACATGGAATCGATTTTATATTAGAGATGTTTATTTTGCCATTTATCACTATTGTTTTTTTTAAGTAAACTCTTTAAAATATAAAGAATAATCATTTTTAACTACTCTTCATTTAAAAATATGAAAACAAACAATATGTAAGTCTTTGAATAACTTTGTGCTAGTTTTTAAATAATTATTATAAACTATAAACACTACTTTTCTCTATCCTACCCTATTAGTGGGATTGGGTTTGTATATCATGGATTGATAGTAAGACATGGAGAAAAAAAAACAAGTTTTTATGATAGCCCTTCTGAACTGTATTGACCTGACAAGCTTTACCGAACTAATGGAAAATACAAAACTTTTACTTAACATACCCAAACCAAAATAATCAAGTATACTGAGAATAATAGGTGAACTCCCTTACCATCCCCTACCCCCTTTTTTTGCCTTCAGATAAATTTGGCTTTTCCAGGCCTACGTCCAATTGATAGAAGTTAAAGTTGACCTTAACAAGTGTGCCATTCTATTAGCTGGTGTAGCACAAGTTTCCATGTGGAATTTTATTTTCCAATGTCTAGCCACCTGACAGGCAGCACTTTGAGATTTGTAGAACCCCTCGAAAGTTTTGAGAACTTGTCCGATATAAGCATATAAGGGGGTGGTTTTAACCAACGAAGGCAGCCCAACCAGTAAAAAATGAAAGCACGGTTACAGATGGGATCTTTGAAAAGATCAAGAGCTGATACAAAGAAGGAAACAAAAGACATTGTGGTGTTATCTGTTAATGCTGTTAATTCTGAGGATAGTTCAACTAGGCCTAGTGTTAGTGCATCTACTAATGTGCATGTAGAATGAAACGTTCTGGAATGGTGAATGTGCCACACTCTATTTAACCTCCTGAAGCTGCATGTAGAATAACACATTCTAGAATGTTGAGTCCAGGACTTCTCCGCTGCTGTATCGTGGTCACCAAATTGATCTTAATTCCCCTGCTACCATGTAAAGCCTCGAACAAGTTAACCTGCCTGTCCTTGTGTTGGGTAGATCAGATGGCACTATTTATTTGATAGTGAATTTAAACTCAAAAGAGACCAAAATGGATTCATTCAGCTTTTATTTATCACTTTCAAACAATGATGAATGTTTCTGTACAAAGCATTCTATCCCAGTGCTATCATGATAGTTTGCGACACCTCAGTTGTTCGTGTGCAAGTTACTCGACCTATCGTCAGGCAACAGCGCAACTTTTTTTCCTATGCCTGGCGGCGGTCTCAGCAACCATCCCCATAAAAGGAGTGGGGGAAAGCGTATGCACACGTTCATACTTACCAAGCGGCGCGGCATTAATATGTCACAATCTCAAACACAGAAAAAAAAATCCATAAATACAGTGATGACAATTTTCAATATGTATTCACTTAAGCTAAAGTATCTGATGTGCCAAAGCCTAAATGTATTTTATCTTGTGAAATTCTGGCTAGTGAATCTATGAAGACTGGTAATCTTCAACATAATTTAGAGACAAAATACACTCACTGCAAAAATAAATCAAATTATTTTTTCAAGATCAAACTTGCAAAGTTGAAGAAGGAACGGGGGGGAAAAAATGAAAAAACTTTGGGTGTGAGTGCTCAAGAAAATGCAGCCTTATCTTCTTACGGCATGGTAAAAATCAGTTCCAAACTAGGAAAGGCTCATACTATAGGTGAGTAAGTGGTCCACCCTACTTGTGTAGCAGCTAGATGCATACAAGCACTTTGTTAGTTGGGGGCTAGGAAAATCAACACAGTACTTCTTTCAAACACCAAGTGTTGTGAAACAAAGAATATGAGATATGTATTATGGTATAAGACAGACTCTCATTTTAAGGGTCCAGGCTTACAACTGTTTTTCATTGAAAATTGATGAAACCAATGATATTACAAAACTATTATGTTCATTGTTGTACACTAGAAAAAATTATTGTTTTTTTTTCATGTGAACTTGTACACACTACAAGAAAGTGTATCTTTAAATCCTTGAAAGATTTTTTTTGCTGAAAATCACATTTCATGGGAGAAATGTTTGGGCCTGACAATAGATGGTGCTCGTGCTATGTCAGGAAAAATCAGTGGACTTGTTGCTCGGCTGGAAACTGTAGTACCTTTATTGAAATGGGCCCGCTGTTGCATTAACTGAGAAACTTTGGCTACAAAGAATATGCCTCTGCTGTGACCTATTCCTTGGACCGCCAGGTCCTGGGTACAACGCACCTGACCCTTGCGACTCGCCACTGCCCGGCGACGTATTTCCACTTAGCCAAATGTTGAGATCATACAAGAAAGACACACTCAATGCTTTCATGCTTTCCTCAAATGTATTACTGTTGTTTTGTATAAATCAATCCTTCGCTATCCACTCCGCAGGGTCACCAACAGGTCTCGTCTACGAGGCTAATTGGGGTGAGGTTGAAGCTCCACTCTCTCTGTACTCAGCTCGTCCGTTCGCCAGTCTTGCTACAAGTCAACTCACTGACACGCCAACCCTCCAGACAATGTGGTGCGACACTACCTCAATGCCGTCAAAAAAATTAGTAAAAAAATTAGCTTAGTGCCAACCTAACCGACACATTAGTCATTAAAAAAGGTAATTGATGAATTTGTCAAGATTATTAATTTAATCAAATCTCGGGCTTTGAATTTGAGGATATTCTCAAAACTGTGTGAAGAAATCGGAAGCACAGATTAAGCAGTCACTTTTGCACATAGAAATGTGTTGGGTGTCAATAGGGAAAACAATGACACAGTTCTTTGAGTTACATGATAAAGTACAACTTTTTCTGATGGATTCAAATTTTCTATGAGATCAGTTGAACAACCGTGTGTGGGTGTGTATAGTATCCTAAGTATAAGACGTTTGAGCATACATGACACACTCAACACAAGCCTTAAAGGTAGTGATGTGAATATTTTTTATGTTGAAGATAATATTGAGGCAGTGATTAAAAGTTATGTATATGGGAAAGCCGAGTAGAAAGTGGTAGCCTCACTAACATTCCCAACTCTGGAGACATTTCTGGAGTCCACTGACAAATCATTATTATTGGTTTTATAGGCCCGTCAACACATAGGTCATTTGGGCCATGCACTAAATTGCTACCAAAAGTAGAATATAATATCACTGAGAGCCTACATGATTTAGCGACCATCTTCAAATATTACTTCCCTGCACCAAATCCTGAAAACTCATGAATAAAGAAGCCTTTTGAATGTGTTGATATATACCTATCTGTGGAAGAGCAAGATGCACTTGGTGAAAGGGGGGTAAAATGTGGTTGGGATTACTGTTATCTGAACTTTAATGTTCAGACAGCAACTCTTTTGAAAATTGCTCTCGTGCTTGTGGTCTTACAACAAATATGTCAAAAGTGAGCTGTTAAAAAAAATCTTACTTGTAAGCACTACAGCTCGCGATCCCCAGTGTTCAAAGAATCTACCTGCTTAAATGAATGAAGCAAAACTACAAATAGGCTGTGTATATGGTATTTCCTTGTCTTTGCCATAAGCATAGCTCTGCTACTACTCAAAACGGGAAAAAGTAAGCTAAATATTAAATTCACAAAAATTGTAAAAATTAATTAAACTGCCAAATTTTATAAAATTACACTAAATGGGCTTTATATTTGTTTAACTGTACTGGTTAAGTTATAAATATATCAGTATGCTAAACTTAAAGATCTATATTTCTCTTTCGTTCAAAGTTTAAAAAATTAGTCCTATAACTTATAAAAAGTTTATTTTCTCAATGAACACAGCATACTATAATGCATGACCGAGGGTCTCATACATGGGCCATACATGATTTTTATAAGACCTAATACCCAAGCTAAAAACATTAGTAAATAAATATTTATTTTTTATAAATACATCCATCCATACATTAAACATATAACATTCCAGGGCCGGATCTAGGGGGGGGCCGCCATTGGGGGTGGGGGGACATTTAATGGGCTGTGTGAGGAAAGAATCTTTGGAATAAAGGAAAAAGGATTTTGGATATGTTGTTTGATAGAAAATAAATGATGCATAAGAAAATACGGAGTTTTAGCAAATCGAATTGACGCACACACTAAAATCACTGGCTTAGCATCTATGAAGTAATGAAGTAGAAAGTTTGCAGGGGAACGCTAACAATTCATAACAATAATTGAAGTAGTTAACCAGAAAAGGGATGATAAAGTGGTTTAAAAGGCCTTTAATTTTTGCCAATGGTGCTGTTACCATTCTATCTATATCACGGGTGATCACACTGTTCGACGCCGGACCTACCAGACGACATCTTCGGGTCATCAGTAGCACTTGTACTGAGGGGACATTAGTGGAGCCCAGAGTACCAAGATCAAGTTCGATAGGAGCCGCGCGTACCAACAGACAACTTACTTGGTATAAGTATTTATAAGCAAAGCCAGTTTTTCCACAAGCATGGGCGCCCAGTTTCTTTATTTCTTTACCATTAGTCTAAGATCAGTAACGTCTATTAAACTAAAACTCATAGCCCTACATATTATTTCGAACCCATAACCCTAAATATTATTTCGAACCCACACAATTACCTTGCCTGCAACCTTACAAACCTAAATATAATTAACGTTGAGCATAAAGTGGCATCACAAATATCGTATAATGAGATCATTAAAGAATTTGCAGCCAAGATGAAGTTCTAGACTAGGAGTATTTTTGCAATCAATTTTGTACATTTTTTAATCACCATCATATTTTTGTGTTCAAGCCATAAATAATACTTTCATTTTAAAACTTTGTTTTGTTTTTATTTTTCCAATTTCAAACAAAAACAAATCGAAATAAACATCAAAAGTATACCAAAGCCAAAAGCATACAATTTTTAGTCAATCAGGAGAGAACAATTTGTTGTTTATTTTTGTGATTTGAGTATTTTAATTTGAGCTCTCAGGCCATACAGAATCAACTCAGGGCCGCGGAGTAAACCTGCTTGTTATAGTAGATTAAGCATACCTTACTTAGCCTTGAGTGCCAAGTCAGTTCAAATATTAATGATGATATTTAAGCTAGTTATTTTCTAAAATTCATAAACTGACCAAAGACACCATAACATAAGTTGAGCACATTTTCATAGTCACCAATATGATTTTATGACTGCATCTTCTATTCAGCTATCTGAATCCCTTGGGTAGGATATGTAAATACACAGCAACATGGGGGAATTTTTAAAGCTGGAGGTTTTTTTTAGGATAAACATAAGTTCTTTAAAATGAGTTAAATCTTTTAAAACCAAGTCCCTCACCTTTGAATATTTGGTGGTGGTGTTGGTATTCACTTTAAGAGTTGAATCTATATCATGTTATTTCTACTCTCTTTATGATCACCTCTATTAGCCTCACCTAGAAGTATTGATGAATGAAAATTGAGTAAGACAGGAGGTGTCAACAATCTCACACACACTTAGTTGTTGGAGCTAGAGGTAGTTTACATTACATCAAATTTGAGAGGGTTGGCAGCTAGACGCTTGGTAATTTAAAAGGTGTAATAGAGGTAAAAAAAAATATTGTGAAAGTTTTGAGCACAAACCTTCGTCTACATTCTCCTGTTGGATGTACCACACTTCGTACATAAACCCAACAAGGAAGAAGAGTTGAATTATAAAAAAAGTCAGCATCTTGAAGGAGCCAGTGAAGTTAGCCAGGTAGCAAGAGACCAGCACCCACATAACACACGAAGATACGGTGTAGAGATGGTACACCTGAGGTCGCCACATCATTGCCAACGTAAGAATGTAGCCAATCAATAAAGTAACCACCTAAAATCAACACAAGAGCTTCTCTTTGGTCTCTTTTTACTGTCTTAATATACTTCTTAGGAGACTTTGAGGGGGGGGGTTGAAGTAATAAATATATATATACCCACATCTATGGGCACACAGAATGAAGTAACAAGTTCAACTGGTCTGGTTTTTAGTGACAAAAAGGTTGGAATTTGGATAGGTAGTGAGAAGCTTTTTTTTTCTTAAATAATTTCCCATCCTCCCTATATGCAAATGTAAGTAGTCTAAATTTATTCTAAAATTATATCTCCATCTCTACCTAATTTATTAGTGCCATTGATCTTGAGTTCAAACCCAGGCGAGGTTGACGGATTTATCTTGAGAAATAAAAATAGATAGCACAGCTTACTTCGGAATAGAAGTAAAGCCAGTGGTGGTCCCATGTCAAATGTGGCATGTAATAAGACCCTTGACGGTATGTGAAAATACCTTTTCTGGCTCTTGTTCATAGAAATTCTTGTGTGCCGATATAATTCAGAAAGTGCATATTAAATACCTCAAATAAAAAATAAAATAGAAATGAGTGTAATTAATAGTGAATAGTTCAGATTAACAGTATATCTTGCAGAGTAATAAACCAACAAAAACCGTTAAAGATAGACTCTTTAAAATTAAATTTGTTTAGAGAATAATTTACAATTTTTAAATTAACGAAAAGATATTATATTAGTTTATTGTTTACTTTATTTTAGTGTTGGCTCATATGTATGAGCACATGTGCAAATGAACACTCAATATTTAGATTAAAATAAGACTCTCTAAGTTTTAGATCATTAATTATGGTATCCTATCTAAATCTATGTATCTTAATTGTTTGATACCCTAAACAATCAAGATTCTCTATTGTGATTACAGCTTTTTTGGTGTGATGTTTGACAAATTTATTGTGTGCAAGTGCCGAAGATAAGTTCTTGTATGCGGTTTGACATCACAGTGTGTGTGTTGGAAAAATGTGTTGCATTTCCAGCACTAATAGGCATGGTCATGAGTTAACTAGGCCTACAGTAGCCCCGTGGCTTCTTTGGTGCTGACTGACAGTTAACAGCTGACTTCTGACAGTCAAAATTTAGGTATATACCTAAATTTTGACTGTAAGAAGTGACAGCTGCCTAACACATGTTTTTGCAGATCCTATGGTTAAGCGTAAGGATACATAATTTGGTCTGGTAACTTTTCAAAGCTTTTAGCTGTTAGCTGTGAGCTGTCAGTCAGCACCAAATAAAGCCATGGGGCTACTGTACATAGCTATTTGGGAAGAATTAACATGTCAAGTGAACAAATTCATTTCTGTGAACATTGGTGTTTTGACTTTCTCATATCTTCCTTCCCTTTATCACAACCCTTGAGAGTCAAGCCATTCAGCTGATCCAAATTGGGACATTTGTGGCCCTCACGAGTCCATTCACTATTCAGTTGAGATTAATCAACCAGTTTGAACTAATAATTTAAGTAAATGTATTTCTTTGGAGTGGTAAATTGAAAGTGAGGTTTAAAAAATAAAATGTTTTGTCTAAAACTTATATCTATAGAATATATTTATTTATATTATGCATTTGATATTAGGATTGTTGAGTGTGTAAATAGCAAAACATAGTTTTTTAATGTTTCTTGAAAGATTAAGCAAGGTACAATATCAGTAGTGTGTGTGCGTGCATAAATGCATGCATACACACACACATACATACATACATACACACATACATTTATGTGTGTGTGCAGGCATACTTATGTATGTACAGTAGCCCAGGGTGACCTGGCGGTCTAGGGGTAAGGTGTCAGACTTCTATGTTGGCGGCCGGGGTTCAATCCTCGGTCCCGGCACAGATTTATCTGATTACCAAACCCTCCCTTCCCCTCTGACAAGACATCTTGTGAATGTGGGGAATGCCAGGCCTCCACCGTGGTTCGGATTCCACGTTAAACTGTAGGTCCTTCATTTCATCTCACAATCACCCTACCATTACACATTAGTGTAAGTGCGTATAACCCGAACGGGTAGTAAGACGTGGTGCTAATAGTAGTAATACAGTAGCCCCATAGCTTCTTTGGTGCTGACTGACATCTCACAGATGACAGCTGACGGCTTTGAAAAGTTACCAGACCAAATTATGTATCCCTACGCCGAACCATATGATCTGCAAAAACATGTGTTTAGCAGCTGTCACTTCTGACAGTCAAAATTTAGGTATTTACCTAAATGTTGACTGTCAGAAGTCAGCACTAAATAAGCCATGGGAATACTGTATGTTTAATTATATATCTGCTATGTTGGCTTGGTTAAAATTTATGGGGGCCCATATCTCTATTTTAGATATAGTTGGCCTTGACCTGATCAAGATAGTATAACATACTGTAGGGCCTACTTTAAACCAGATACAAATTGAATCAACTAAAAATTCAATTTAAGCTGGTTGAATTTAACAAAACCAATATTAACAACATGGTAATTTAAGCGACTGAGGTTGATGAAGGTCGTTTCAATGTAGAAATAAACTCACATTATCATAAGTTTGAATGGGGGTAGATCATATGATAAGCCACCCTCAGAATATTCAGTTTTAAACTAAGGGCCAGTTTCATAGTCAGATTTAATACGCCTCAAATGTGGTGATCTTATGTAAAACTGGCCCATTCTATTCTGAACTTGGTAGGTGTCTGCCTGTATTTATTTAGTGTAGTGCCACACTTGAGGCATACTCAATCTGACTATGAAACTAAGTCTTGTCCTCCCTATAAATGATGGCAAAATTACTATGAGTCTAATGCCTTAGTTAAATAACTCAGACAACAATGCAGGTCAAATTAATATCCCACTGGAAATTAAAGGTAAGTATATATTCATTTTTACATAAATTATATGTGTGTTTGACTAGAGTTTCAAAATAAAACCTGGATAATAGATTTCTTTTATAATTTTTTTCCACAGTGTCTCCTGACTTGTTTAGGTAATATGTTTTATTTTTAATTATGCTAATGAAGTAGGAATGAGGAAGGTAGAAAATTGATAAAATTTAGACCTACCAGAATTTGCAGAAGAAAGAGTGGAAAACAATTGTCATTGTATGTGTACCACCCACAGTTTAGTTATTACATTGAGTAGTTTATTTTATTTCCATGACATCAGCAATATTATGATTCAAGAGGTTTACACTTCTAGAAATTAGTTGTTATGGATATTTGTGATCAACTACATCAAGTCAAATTGCTTGACGAAGTTAAATTTACTACAAAGTAAAGTTAATTGTGGTTGTACAGTTGTAGACTGTTTTTATGCCTTCGTATGGACGGCAAATTCTGTTTGGGGCATAGTGTGACATGTCCAAATTGTTCTAAAATGGCCTAAAGATAGTTCGTCGCTTAGATGAGTGGAACTTTTCTTTATTTAATTAAAGAGGGTTTTTTTTGTTCAAATTGATTCCACATAATGTGTCAGGGCCTATGACTAATGTGACTAATATCAATATGCCTATTATGGACAGGGTGGCTATAAAACATATTTTACAAAATTCTCGAACATTTTTCAATTTTCCCTGACTACTTTTTTCCAATTTTAATGGTGGATGATGACTTGTTTTATTTATTATTGATCACATACTAAAAAAAAGTTTGTATCTACTAAACATATACAGTTTACTCAGTTATATTAAAAATAATTTTATTTAGGTATTATGTTTTAGTGTTTAGTTGCGAAATTTATGGAATATTTTAGACGTTCCCTTATTTTTTGTTAAATTTCCTGACATTTCTGTTTTCCCCGTCATCCAAAAATTCCCCGACTTTTCCAGGTTTTCTGTTTTCCCTGTCTGTAGCCACCATGTATTTTTAAAGAAATAAATGGCTCAGAATGGGATGGATAAGGTGCACTATAGACCTACCCTAATTGTTATTTAATTACTTTATACACATTGAATTTGATATGAAAAAATGAGTTTTAGGCCTAAGGCATAGATACTATAGACTTTTGTATCCCACAATGCCCTGTGAAATTGGAAAGTCAAGAAATGTTTTATATATTCTCAATGAAATAGGGCCTACGTTAGTTGGTATCAGGATGGCTGATTTTTTTGTGCCTAATATTAACTTGGCTATAAGAATCTTAAGTAAAGAAAATAAATATTAATTATGATAATCTTAAGTTTTTTTTTTCCTTTTTGACCCCTTCATTCCTTTCCAATTTATCTTGCATGCAATAAAGTTATGCTTACCACCAATGTGTTGGTGTGACCAATAATGAACCCACAAATGGCATTGCCATAAGATCCAACCCTCCATGCTAGGCACACGCAGATATGAGGAGTGTAATTATACATCAAAACAATGCTCAAAATGCTCAAGATAGTTATGATGATGGGTTTCATGTGTCTACTTATTTGACTTCCAATCCTTTCGGAAATATCATCAATGATTGTGATAGGTGTCATAATAACTCCAACCAGCAGTGGTGAGCGTGATATCTCCAAATTGTGAATCCAAGTTTGCAGTGTACCAGCTAAGGATCTCTTGAAAGGATGCAAAGCTGATCCACATAATAATGCCCATATTAATGGCTTTATGAATGGCTCGAGTATTATGAATGAAGCCCAGCCGGCAGCACTGCATACAACTAATAAAAATAACGCCAAAGCGTTATAAAAAGCGTGTTTCAGAGCTTTTTCATGCCCATGTGGTAAACCTCCAATGAAATTAATAACATTTTCGAAGGGTGACCTTATAGTTTCTGCAGATGGTGTGGACATAGCTGTATGGAAATTAAAACATTGAAAGGCATATATTAATCATTATTAATCATATATAGTGATGATACAAAAACTTCACAGCCAACCACACCCGCCAACAACTTTTTGTTTGGATTTCTCTTAACCACCTCTATGACATTGACAGTCGACACACTACTCAGGATCAGGACACTAAAGTAAAAGTTGATAAGACTTTGGAGCTTTTTAGTTGCATGATTTGCCACTATATGAGAAAGCGTTGTGATTGTAACGAAGAGTTTTAACGTTTTATAACAACAGTTGATCAGATTTATAAGTTTATTTCTGCACAATGGCTTCACATGTCAAAAATAAAAGTAATGTACGATAAGTATCCATATTGTTTTAAAACTGAAGTGTCAGCGTTTATACACTCTCAAATTTCGGGAGACATGACTGTGAGAAAAAAATACAAGAAGTATTTCTGGTTAAAACAAATTTAAAAAAATCTACTAATAGATTTTTTGAAAAACATATTTGACCAAAAGATATTCTACGAGAGTGGAGTGTAGCAGATAGGGATAAAATAATTTTTCAAAAAGAAAGTGTGCAATTGCTTTTTATAATTTAGGATTAGTTTTTCTCAATTATTTCTACATTTGTTGATCAATGTTTGCAACAAAAAAACACTGCTATATATAATTTACCACCACTCCTGTGTCGTTGGTTACTTATATGTTCATTATAAATTATAACAGCGATTTTTCTACTGCCTTAACTATAAACATTATTTATATACCACAATAAGAAGTTTATATTTTAATTGGGGATTGTGACCTAGAACTGATACAAGTTAAACACTATAATTTCTCAAAACCGTAAATCATTAAGAAATTTCAATTACCATTTATACTTTCAAGTAAATGGCAAATCAAATGTTACTATAATCATATCTAGGCCTATTTAATATATTTTGATTTTGTAGTATTCAAACATTTCACTAGAATCAAAATCCAGATGAAGAATATTTATTTGCACATGAAAGGTTAGAAAGGTAAAGTAAGACGGGGACGATGCCAAAAACCTCATCCATAAGTTATTGATGGGTCACTCGTGGACGAGTCATTCAAATTGAACTACTATTGAATAAGAGCTGCGAACGAAAGACTCTCGCTTCGCGAGAAAGTCATTCGTGACTCCATTACACACTACATCACGCGTCTGATACGTTTACCAATAGGCCAACAGTTTTTACTACATATTTATATTATTATTTGTACAAAATAAACGTATGCACGTCAGTTGCACATTTAAATCAAGGACTTAGATCAATGAAATTAAATAGGTCTATTATTCTAAATATTAGGCCCTACCGCAAGGATGCATTATGCACCACTCCCCCTTTAACCATGATTGTTACTTTGTGTTTATGTGACACTTTACGGGACATTGTGCATTAGTTTGATATTTCTTTACATCTCTTCTTTTCACTAATACGCTATAATAATCTCTGCCTACTCACTTTGTGTTTTCGTTCAATGTTCGGTTTGATTTAGCTTGTCTTGGCTATCAACGCATCGCTTCTGCACTATTTCCAACCGCCCTTCTTCCCTGAGCTTAGAGAGTTGTCATCATTCTCGACTCTATTTTCGCTCTCGTTTATTCGTTCTGGAATGAGTCAGGAGTTTTTGTCATTAACGACTCTTTTTTTTGCTCTCGTTCATTCGTTCCCTGAAAGAGTCAGGAGCAGTGGCTGCTCGTAACTAAAATTAGTGGGGATGCAGCTCCAGAAAATGTTTAGCCTTTGTTTTAAAATTGTGTAAAAGTAAAAAACCTGTATAAAAAGAAAATTTATTCAGGAACTCGATAAAATCTTAACAAAAAACTAACAATTATGTTTTACTTACTTTTACTTAAATTGTTACAGTTCAAGCTTGATCTATTCATTTAAAAATAAAATCCATTTTTCTTGTTTTAATTTGTGCAAAAAGTTCAATAAGTTTCTCCTTGATCTCTGGATGACAAATGAGAAAATTTTTCTCCATTGAAAGTACAGCAAGCTCATTTAGTCTCTCTATTAAATAAAAGAGCCCAAAAAAAAATGAATTATATTGAATAGCTGGAAGCAAAATAGTATTCTAATTCTACACTCTTCTACATTTTTTCACATTCAAGAATATTGTACACGGTTTTTAAGCACAACAACGCTGAGCTAAAAAAAAACTTCCTTCCCCCATTACGCAAGATTCGGCATTGCGAGAGCAACAGTGCTCTCTCTACTTCCTCGCCACCCACTCCTATATGCGCATGCGCACAATAGTCAAGCACCACTTCACTGGCACTGTGAAGCGCACAGTTCCATACAAAGATTTTGGTATATTTTTCATAAACTGGGGGATGGCTACTGAAGTACTGACGTTAAGCTTAATATATATATATATNTATATATATATATATACATTGTACTATAAAAATAAATAAAGAGTTTAAGAAAAAATGACTCATTATATTAAATGTTATCGATAATATCAAGTGGAAATAGGGGATTCTGCAGTTCCGCAGTGCCTATACATGAGCCTCCAATGGCCAGGAGTGTTTATCATTAAGGACTCATATGTAGTTCTTCGTTCGTTTCTAATACCCGTATCACACGACACAAGATTGTACTTGAAATCCAGTGTGCTAGCGTCATGCGAATCAGAAAATAGTATACTGGTTCTGCCTCTTGGTACAGGCTACCATTAGCTGTGGGATAGAGCAGGCACTATTTCCGTACTAGTTCCGACACTAGTCTGTGTAATTCGGCCAATCAATGCGCACTGGGACTGTATGTAAAGAAATGGTATAAATAGTGCCAACATGTTCATCAGATGTGATTTTGTTGTTGGTAGAAAATTATTTTAAGCATCCTTGTTTATATAATAGCAAATTGCTACAATATGACAATATATTCAATATATATTTAATTAAATACATTTCATCTAAAAACAACAAACTGTGTTCCAAACCTAATTTTAATCTAAATAAACTTGATAGCAATCCAACCTTGGGCGTGTTTTTTTTGAGAATATAAAGTGTGCGTAGGCCAAAAAAAAAGAACATTTGTGTATCAAGTGTACTGCCCCATTCCCACTCTATTTAGTTATGGCCACAATATACTAAAAAAAAAGAGGTAGTGATAGCTAAAGGAAATAATTATATGAAAAATTAAAACATTTGCAGGTTAGTGAAATATTTGAATTTATTCAAAATAATAAACAGTTTTAAAACAACAAGTTGCATGGGCTTACTGAAGTGTGTCGAAAAACAAATAAATCTTAGCAATTTATTACATGCTCAGTCCGTTTCAAAAGTATAAGGAATATTGGACGGTGTATAATATAAACTTGTCTAGAAGAAACCAATGAAACAAATAAAATAGTTGCTATTATTTAAAGAAACTTTTCTAAATGATATACAAGCTTCTAATTCACAACAGTGAACTAAGATCAAAATAATCAAAAAGATCAAACGTTTAAATTACTAAATTTTACAAAAATTGCTTAGAGTTTAATAAGCCCCTTTTAAATGGTTTACTACGTGTCAGAGTCACACCAGTGAATAGACTAAACAGTTTTAAATTTAGGGAAAATTTTAAATTTAAATATCACGCCAGATATTTATTTTATGTTTTAACCTTTAAAAATAAATACAAGATAACAAAGAACTTAATGATTTTCTTTTAAATGGTTCAAAACGCGTCCGATTCACACCAGTGAATGCAGACAAAACAGTTTTTTAATTTAAGGAATAGTGTTGGAAATGGTATTATGACATTAATTAATGGTTTCCATATCTTGTACATAATTAAAACACAAAGCAAAATTGTTCATGATTATTTGTTAATTCTTGTAATTAATAATACAGATAATATATATATCATAGATAAGAAGAAATCAACCAAGTAAAACAAAACATTAAAGAACATTTAGAAGGCATTGCCTATCTTCTTGCAAGTCAAAGCTCACCCACTAAAAATGCTCTATTGAGTGGATGAAATTACTCAAATCTCAACAAATAGATTTAAATTTAATAATTGCACCAGATATTTACGTTAAAGTACAAAGGTTTAACTTCCCGACTAAGTTCAAAACTCAACGGGACAATTATCCTTGTCACTTTTAAAGAATTAAACAAAATTCCCACATTTAAATATCTAATATAAAACTAAAAAAGTTACGTTACAGAACTTGTAATTTTGCCTAAATGAATCAACGAATATTAAAGTAAAAACCATATTAAACAACAAAAATAAGTTACTTTAACATTAACTTTGTAAGTGACTGTCCAACTGCGCCATCTATCTAGA